>JAFVLL020031380.1:143659-174439 GCA_021397915.2 Tor tambroides
TACCTGGGCGACACTCCACAGGCCAAGGACTTCGCCAAGCAGTTCCTGGAGCGCCGTGCCAAACAGAACGCTAACCAGCAAAAACCTCAGCAGGGTCAGCAGCAAAAACAGCAGGTGTGTTTGTGTGCCTGTGCACTTGGTTGCTTGTGCGTAGTGTTAATTTGAAAATGTGAAAAACAAAGGTTTATTATTGTATGTTCTTTTGGCTTTTCATTTATTGTTTACCTTTTAAATTCGCTTATTGAAAGAACAACAGCAGCAGCAGTATGGTGTAACATTTATTTGAAACGCATGTATTTGGTACTTGCTACATTATCTTTTCTCTTTCCTTTCATGGCTTTGGAAAACTTGCATCTGATGTTTCTCTACGTCGCTTTTTGCATAACTCCGGGTCGTCGACACCAAACTTCGTTGCAATTTCTTTCTAGGAATTAAATGCTTTCTCTGAATCTTTAAAGTCTCTCCGCGAGAAGTTGTACAGGTGCGCGGATATATTTGTGGCAGCTCAGCTATTCGACACGGTGAATTTACGTTGCTAGTGACTTGGAGATATTGTTCTACCGCCTGACCTCTGTTGAATGAGAAATGAACCGGTGGGGAAAAAAACTCACGTCAAAGAAGGTGGAGTTCCAGAACACACCCACCGATTGCATAATCGCCACGGACCAATGGTAGCTCAAAAGTGTTTAGGAGCCAAAACGAACTCCCCCAGAATGTTCGCTTTGGTGAGCTGTTTCGAACTGCTGAAACGAACTTCGTTTCAGCCTGATTTTGTTCGAAATGACGTCATATCAGTGCGTTCTTCAATTTCGCTTGAATTATATCGGGGCCTTTACTGACTGTTTGGACTTTTAAATATGAACACAATTCGTCTGTTAATATGCGCGTAGTTTGTTACTCAGACACAGGCAGTGCGCTGAATGAGACAAAACAGTAAATAGCCAAAACCGCCGCATATAGTCGCTTTTTAGTGTAAGTTAGATGTATATTGATTTTATCAGACGATGTGGCGATTATAAATCAGGATTTAAGGAGTATAGTGAGAGTATTTCCTGGTTAACGTAGTATTAATGGATCGTGTTTACTATTTATAATTGTTTTATGTATGACAAAAGAAAATATATAAATGTGAACAGCTTTATTGGGCATTCAGTTGTATTACAGTATGTGACAGTTCATAGAGTAGAACAGATCTGAGGTGCGGCAAGTGCCAGAACTTGTCTGAACGCAAACTTGACTCAATGACGTCATAAGTATGCAAATTAATGTGACGTCACCTTCCTCCACAAGTCTCTCAAAATCCTGTGGGAAACACTGCACTTACTCAACCAGTGTTGTGTTAATAGAGAAACATCATTGCAATTCGGAATTACTATTTGGAATTTCACTTAGTTTGTTTTTACCAGTTTTCATAATGTAGACAGAGAGAGCGCATATCTAAGTCTTTGATATTCATTTTTATATTAAATAGCCTATAATAAATCAGTACACCAGATGAGGTAAAATAAACCATGTGCATGAGTCCACATTCTATTGATTTGTGCTTTTTGTTGAAAGTGCAATACCTGAAAGGTTAAAATACATTTCTCAAATGACAACAATCATTACGATTAGTTTGAGCAAAAATAATTTTTATTATTATACTCTGACATGTGACTAAAACTTGACTAAACAAAAACAGGACAAGGTTGATTAAATATGATAATTACTAAAACATACATTTGACACAGGGCTAAGACTAAATTAAAAAATGGCTGAAAAAATGAACATTGCTTGTGCGTGTGTATTAATTTTAGTTGCACTGATCTCCCTGTGTTTGTGTCTCAGGACTCCTTGTGGGGAATGAGCCAAGTGTCACAGTCAGTCCTGCAGCACCAACAACAACAACAGCAGCGGTTTGAGACGGTCACCTCGGGCAAGAAGAAGAAGAAACAGAAGATGGTACGGGCCGATCCAAGCCTTCTAGGTGAGTGATGGGAAAATGTTGATATGATATGATCTGTATAGAAATTACTTAAAGTGGTTCAATTTCTTATGAAGGGAAGTTCCAGAGAACCTTACAGCAAGATATTGAGCCACAGATGAGTTAATCATGATGACCGTCAAAACAATTTGATTTCAGTAAAATTATGTGAGTAGATTTCAATAAAAACCGAGTAGTTACTTGATGACATTGACTGGAGTATATGTATGTATATATAATAATATCTATAATATAGGTGTATATTTGAGACCAATAAGATTTGCATTGACATATTTTTGATCGATAAATCCCTAAAATTCTTAACAATATAAACATTTTTAACAAAATTTATGTAAAACGTTATTGCTCAGGGTTCCTACCTGTATAATTAAAACTAAAACCATAAAAAAACATTATTATTACTTAACAGAAATGTTAACTGAAATAAAATACTAATACTATGATAGTATTTCAATGGTGTTAAAAGAACACTTGTCAGTGCAAGTTCAATTATTCACTCTTTCCCTACCAGCATTTTTTTTTTTTACAGTTCTCAGCCACCGCCAGCATTTTTGATCCTTTTTTTTATTTTTTTTTATTTTTTTTTAAGTTTATTGCCCCCCAGAATATTTTGTTGTATGAATATCTGAACATGCAATTTGTCAAAACAAAGACATAAAAACAATGTTAAAAAAAAACATACTTAGTTTTCCTAATTATCTGTCGTTTTATCATAAAAAATTTTTTTTATTGGGACCAATAATTAGTTATTACAATTCTCATTACTAAAGTGCATATACAGGGCTCAACGTTAAGGATTTTTTCTACTGGCCCAGCCAGGCCAGTGGTTCAAATTTTTACTTGCCAACATTTCACTGGCCCTGAAATAAAATTTTCTCCTCTTCAATGTCTGTGGCCCCGTTTATCGGCTGTTTACAGAGTAATTATAATAATAACGTAATATTTCCACACAAATGGCATTTTGGAAAATGATTGCAGTGCAGTTTGTGTGAAAAAGTGACGTGTGGCCAAGTATAACCCATACTCGGAATTTGTGCTCTGCATTTATCCCATCCAAAGTGCACACACACACACACACACCGTGAACACACACCCGGAGCAGTGGGCAGCCATTTATGCTGCGGTGCCCGGGGAGCAGTTGGGGGTTCGGTGCCTTGCTCAGTGGCACCTCAGTCGTGGTACTGGTGGTGGAGAGAGTGCTGGACATTCATTCCCCCCACCGACAATTCCTGCCGGACCTGAGACTCGATCCCACGACCTTTGGGTTACGAGTCCGACTCGTTAACCATTAGGCCACGACTTCCCCACAGAAGATGGTCTGGAATAAAACAAAAAATGTCTGGTCAATTGGTGCATCTGTACTCCACTGTATAAATTAAATATAGATTAATCCTTGTTAAATCTACCAATTTACTTGGCAAGATGTATATTTTGACATCTACTTTTGTATTTAGCCATTCAGGCGGCTCGCGCGTGTCAGACGCGGCTGTCTGTGCGTGCACTGTTCACACAGAAGGAAGGAGAATTGGAGGAAGAGTATGCTTCGTTATCATAAAATAGATTATCACTGATTATAGTCCAAATGTCTCTGCAGGTTTTTCTGTCAATGCCTCGTCTGAGAGACTCAACATGGGCGAGATTGAGACTGTGGAAGACTTTTGAGGCCTGCTGATCAACAAGCTCCCCCTACTGACAGTTTCCATTCTGAACAGCGTCCCTTATATTCTCCTCAACCCTTTTCCTCCCTTTTCTCTTTTTTTTTTTTTTTATCCTCAATTCTTTGATTTGGAGTAGATTCGGGGCAGCAAGTTTTTTTTTTTTCCTCCCTAATCCAGAGGAAACCACAGTTGCAATAACATCGCTGCCCCACGGCCACGAAAAGAACCAAAAATGCAGCACCCTGAGAAGAGGAAGAGAGAGGCTTGCTTCTGCAGGAGAGGAGTCAACCAATTTCACAGTGTCCCTCCACCAAGACGGAGCGTCTGCTCACGATCATGCTCATCTCCCGACTGGTGTTTCTTTAAGTGTGAATAAAAGGAGTGCAGAGGAAAAAAATTATGTATTATCCCCATTACAACTTCCTTTTTAATTTATTCGTTCCTCCCCTCATTCTTTTAGTGTTTTCCATTTTCTTCCCTTCTCTCCTCTCCCGCTTTGCTGCCCCTATGTTGACGGACGTCGAGGAAATGTTATCAACAGTGTCCTGTTTTAAGGACATGTTTGAAAGTTCCAGACAGTTATCCATTTCTTTGTAAAATATTAGGCTGTTTAAAGAATAAACTTTCAATTCTGCATCTGTAATATAATATATGGAAATGATGAACCAGTGGAGTCATACTTTTTTTATTGCAGTACAATGAATAAATCAGTCTCTTGTGTGGGCTGTTCTGCACACTTTTGCTCGTAATGGACAAAGCGGGGTTGTGCAAATGTTTATGCACATGCAGATTCCCATGGTTATGGAAAACCTGGAAATTTCAGGAAATGCCTATAAGATATATGTTTCTAGTTATGTTCAACACTAAAGTATTTCCTTGGCTTTCAGTACCTTACCTCTTTATGCAAGTGAATTTCAATGGTTATGAATGACTAAAAAATCATGAAATTCATAGCTGCCCTGTCTGTAAGTTTAACCTGTTACTTGGATTGATTTTCTTATTTCCTTATTGAAGTGCATTGCACCAGGGTAAACATTAAAATGCAAATGTTTTTTAAAGTATAGCTACAAGACATGAAAAGGTTTGTGTTGGTAATATGATGCTAGTGTCATACACGTTTAATTTTTTCATTTGATCAAATTTTCAGTTTACCATCTATTTATAGTTTTCTATGAAACGTGTAAAAAGTGGTCAGATTCAAGGCCAAAGAGACCCTTCACAAACCGTTCCTGTCTGGTGTTTATGGAGGGGGCTCAGCATCTAAGACTAATATTGATATGTACTCTATATTCAGTTCATGTCTCAACTTCAGTTTGGTGGCAGGGTGCAAAAATGTCTTGCAGGAAAAAAATTCTTGAATTTACAAAGGAAAAACGTATGAAACTGTATTTACAATATAGCAACATCTACTACAAGAAAACAAAACATGACAATTTTTCACAGGATGAAGTAAACATTTTATAAGGTGATGATTTTGTGAATTTGTATCATGTTAGTCATGCGAAAACATCCTTTATAGATCAATTGTGAAGGTCTAACATTCTTAACCACGTGTTAACATTGTATGAAAACATAAAAATGCGCTTTTATGAATTAGTACAAATTCGCCACCAATTTGCCAAAATGTAAATGCTGCATCAACATCCAGGACTGGAACTATCCACTTTTTAACGATTGATTATAATAAATTTAGTAATGCCCAAGATGCTGTGTTTGCATATCCAAAAACTTTCAGCTTTTTTTTGGGCCGGTTTTCCACTCTTTTATAAATTGTCCCTGATAATTATAAATCATGGATAAATAATCAAACTGAATCTCTTCAGTGATGTTTCACATAGTTTAATTACATCGATTGTAATAAAATTGAATTGTCATCTGCATGACCCACCTCTATGATCTGAAATCCAAAAGAAAAGCAGCCCAGGCCTTTGATGGACATGAAGGCACGGTGCTGCAGGAGTGGAAAGACTCACTTATCCGGGCGTGAAGAGGGTGGGCAGTTACCAGAAGAGTCGACAAAAGTCTGCACTGTCCATACAGAGTCCTCCCACCTAAACCCAGCTACCCCTGCCTCTCTCGCTCAGTCTCACTTGCTCTCTGTATTCTTTCATTAACTTAGCAGTCTAGAGCGGTGAGCAGAAGAGTCCGGCCAGGAACCATGGGCATCTGCAGCAATTACAGCGGTTTATCTCGGCTCGTCTTCATTGGCGCTCTGGCCATCTGCATGGCTTTTGTGCAGTCAGGTAACATCACCTCCTTCCCATCTAATCAGTGATGGACTTCTCATAGTTGTGTCGAGTTCTTAGGAAAGATTCAATGAGTTCTGATTTGTTGGCGGCTACAGGTGAGAAATTGAGTTTGTCAGTTTTAGTGAAAATTTTGTTGCTCATCTGGATGCATGAGGGGTTGGATCAGTTTATGAATTTGTGGCCATGTTGAAGAATGTCTAGAAAAACCTTGTTTAGAAATACCAAATTGTGCACGTGTCATTTTCACCTTGTTGACCATTATGATTTTGCAAGGCCCCTTTCAGTTCCATGAATAGCCATCGCTGAGCATGAAAGTAGGACATTCAAAGTTGAATAGCAAAAACTTTATTTAATGAACATTTGCAAAGTGATTTCTGTTGTATGATATTTGCTTTGGGCTTCAAAATCAAAATATGCCAATATATATAATATATTCATTGAACATATCTTCACTCTTGCAGACTAAAGCGTCATGCTGACCTCAGTGATTTCAGACGTTCTCTTTTTCACAATCAGGTGTTGAACCTGAATGTAGTCCTGGGTTCAGTGCTTACAAGGACAAAGAGATAGTTTGTTAGGCTCGAGGGAAAAACGACATTTATACAGCTGCAAAAAAAGGACACAAAGTTCATTTGTACATCCAAAAAAGCATAATTTTTAAGAAGTATAGTTGTGAAACAATTGTCATTTTTGACCATCATCTCTTAGTGCTGAATTAAACAGTTCCAAAAAATATATTGAAATGCTCAAACCTGCTCATAAAGTGAAAGAAAATGACATTTTAAGGCAATCTCAGACTTTGCAGCCAGAATACATGATGTAATACTGTACTTTTACACATTCAAGGTCTAAAGGAAGTGGTGTGATGGCACAGTTGCTTGATATTTCTTATGTGAATGCATGGTTTCAAAAGTCTGAATGATCATGACGTCACAGTCTGTTCTGATAAACTGCCAGTATTTCACTACGCTCACTAAAAATGAAGTTTCTTCACTGGCATCAATGGTTCCATGAAGAACCTTTAACATCCATGGAACCTTTCCATTCCATAAAAGGTTCTTCATGGTGATTAAAGGTTCTTTATATTTTTAAAATGTTCTTCACATTAAGAAAAAATGGTTCTTTTAAGAACTGTTTATACTGGAAGGTTCTATGGGAACCTGTAGTTCTTCAATGGTGTTGCTGCGAAAACCCCGTTTGAAACCTATTTTGAAAATAACAGACTTTTTGGCATTATAATAATTACTAAAGATTTTCCTTTTACATGAAAATACTTGACTGTGAAGTTTTAATGCACGATGCTGCTACTCAGCCATAACTGTGGTTGCTTATTGGTATTACTTTAATGTAATTTGCCATTTGTTTTGCTTTATTTCACGTTTACTGGACAAAAAATCATGGACAACAAATTACAGCTTGGACTAGTGTTGACTAGTCCATGTGAAGTCCAGTCACGTTTATTTATATAGCTCATAAAATACAGATTCACAGTAATAATCAATGATGCAAAGTTCAAATATGAGACAAATTCTGTGATAAAGCAGCTTAAAAATAGTCATTATTCAGGTTTAATGTTGGTTCACATCAATTATGAAATGAGTTTAGTTCAGCAGCTCTACAGAAAACGATTGTCGTTATCCAGCTCAGTTTTCGTCTCTGATAGTGCAGTCAAATCATTAATATTACTGAATATGAAATGTCTTTTAAACCTCATAAAATGAACCCAATGCGTTTCTGTTCTTTATTGAGCGTGAAGATTCCCGCCCTGACTGAGCGGCGGGGGTGGGGTGGGGTGAGGTGAGGTGAGGCGAGGACATTGTGTCATTCGCATGCACCTGTCTGCATGTTGTCATCTCACAGTTGTGTTAAAATACAAGAAACGAGACGACGTTCTCGGCCTTGTCCTCTCGCCAAATGTTTAAGCAGGCCAAGAAGCGACAAACACAAAAAAAGGTGTATTTTTTTCAAATCAACAGGTTACGCACGCTGACGCCGAGGTGCGTGCTTTTCCACAGACTGGCTTCATAAACAAGCTTGTTTGACTTGCAGTGTACTGGCTGTGTTTAGGCCGTTGGTTCCTCTGCCTCAAGCCGTCCTCTCTGACCACACAAGTGCCCTTTTGTACCCTCAAGTGAAGGGCTCATTGATGTATCGCTGGCCTCGCGCCGTACCTACAGCCTGCTTCGAGTCAGGAAAGTGTGTGTCTTACTGAGCAAACAGACTATTATCAAAAATACTGGTGTGCTGGCCATCCTCGACTTGGTGACTCCAAATATTAACCTTTTATTTTTACGATTTTATTTTAAGATTTAGGGTGGAATATGAGCATTTTAATGTTTAGTTGCTTGGTATAAGTGGCTGCTGCATGTAAATACTTCGATTTTCAACAACAAATGAGCTCTCTGTTACGTGCGAGTTTAGTTTTAGTTTGTTTTTGACCCACGCTGCTGGGTTGTTCGAGCAGGGTCAGGCTAGGTATCCCGCTGTTTGTCCATGTTCACTCTGTTTGTCTTTGTCCCTTCATTTTGGGGTCAGAACCTTTGTCCATACGGTGCCCTCTGGGAACTTTGGGCAAGCTGTAACATAGGAAATCAGCTTTGGGCTCGGTGAGTATGGTGTAAGTGAGAAAAGTCGCATGGCTGTTCCATGCCTGCGGGAGATGTGGAATGTCAGTGAGAGATGTGAGGAGAAGAAGAGGGGAGGAACGTGCATGATGGGACACGTGTAGTGCTAATCCTCCATAAAGACGCTCGTTGAGTCATATAGAATGTGACTAACATTTGCCACTTTCTAGACCTGTGCTTAACGTTCAGGGAAAAAAACATTCAACTTTTGCAGCTCACTTTAGCAAATACCAAATGTTTTGGACATTCTTAACACAAAGGTGTTTTGCAAGACCTTAGGTTGAGCAAAGCAACCATTTTTATATAATTTTAAGAACTTTTTTTTTCTTATGATATCTATGGCCGGTTGCATAAAATATCTTACTGGTCTCGCTGTTTTTATCTTTTAGACAGGTCATAATTTTTTTAAGTATAGGTTACGCAAAAACATAGATTGACTTCAAAAAATATGAAGAAGAAATTTTATTTATATAACGCCTTTCCATTGCTCAAGGTCACTTTACATAGTGCTATACAAAACATTTGCACTCCAACATAGACAATACAAACACATTAGGCCAAATATAGCCACATTATCCAAAATACAAATTAAAAAGATACGTTTTTAGCTGAGTCTTGAAGGTAGACAAAGATGATATATTATGAAGTTAGGTAAGGGGTAGCGAATTCCATAATTTAGGAGCATTAACACCAAATGACCTACCACCTACAGTGGACCGCTGATAAAGAGGAATGGACAAAAGACTAAGCTCAGATGATCTGAGGGACCGGGGAGGAGAGTAGGAGTACAGTAAGGTCAGACAGATATGGAGGCGCTAGACCATTTAATGCCGTAATTGTTAGAAGTAATATCTTAAAGTGAATATGTGATGCCACAGGTAGCCAGTGAAGATCATGCAGTAGAGGAGTAATGTGAGCAGAAAGCCTGGTGGAGGTGAGAACTCTTGCTGCTGAGTTTTGAACATACTGTAACCTTGCAATAAGTCTTTTAGGCAGACCAAGAAATAGAGCATTGCAATAATCCAGATGTGATGTGATTGATGCATGAATTAAGATTTCTGCATCAACTAGAGTTAGAGAAGATTGAAGACGTTTTAACAACAGAAGAAATGTGAGAGGCGAAAGATAGAGATGAGTCAAATAAGACACCAAGATTACGGACAGATGAAGAAGGCTTGACATGAACCCCGTCATTACCGCACATGACTCATTACACCTTGGTAACTGCTAGTTGGTCAGACTAGTTCTAAGATGCTAAGTATATGCAAATATTTTTATTTATTAATGTATTAATGTATGTATTTATGTAGTAAGTATTCTAACTTGTAGCTGTTATTTTAATATATCATATTAGATTATTTTTTATTTATTTTGTATCTTACATGTTGCTGTTATTTATTTGTTTAACTATATCATCGGTTTTTATTTATTTACTCTAGCCTTTTTCCTTGCAGCTATTAAATGACTAAATGTAACTTAGTAATTTTAATACGTATATAAACATAGGTCCCTTTCAATCCTCAATCCCCTTTCAGTCCCTTTTCAATCCTTTCAAACCCAATCCTCTAGCCACGGCCCTGAACTTACCTAAATATGTATGTAAATAGATATGTGTGTGAATGTGTATGATAGCGTGTGTAACTATCTTTTGATTCATCTTTCACATCTATCTTTTGATTCATTTTTCATCTCCCCAATTGTAAGTCGCTTTGGATAAAAGTGTCTGCAAAATGACTAAATGTAAATGTATCTCTGACTAAACCTATTTTTTATCTTTGATCAGAAACAGTTGCTGATTCCTCCCCTACACTGCAGAATGATAATCAGGACACACTATCTGGCGCTGGAGGCTTTGATATGACAACAAAAGTCCCTTTCCAAGACCCGACAGAAAACGCCTTCACCTTTGATTATGAGGATGGTACACACTCAATAACTCTGGAAGAGGAGGAAGGTAAAGTTATCCCCCTGATTTACCACTGAAAAGCACATACTAAAGATATCTTTTATAGTTTTGTATTTTAGCAGACGCTTATATCCAGATCAACTTAAAAAAGGGTTCCGAAGGTTATATGTCATTATATAAGGTCTTTCATAAAAATAACTTGGTTTCATTCAAAGTCGATCTTATGGTTTGTGATATTTCTGTTTTCAGTTGTGCTGGGGCCTGGTGCCATCACAGCCATCGTCATCGCCGTGTTCCTCGGAGCCTCTGTCCTTCTCGCTCTCATTGTGATCACACTCAGAAAGTTCACTGCCTCTTAAGAAGGGACATTTATTTGCTTTCACTTCCTCCCTTTCTCAATCCCATCTCTTCTTTTTACTCTCATCTGAATTTTATTTTCAAGTGTCTCATTGGTGGCAGGTCCTTTATGAAATGAATGCTCTTTACTGAGACCTGTTTTGTGATTTCTTTCTCCTATAAAACTCAAGACAGAGAAAACCAGGCTGAACAAAAGGGTATCTGTAATCAATAGAAATTTTGGATGCATTTGTTTGGTGACCATATAATCAATGTTGATATCCTCTTGTAATAAGGTTTAGACTGAAATATTAAAAGAAGGTAGGAATATTATATTAGTCACATTTTAAGATATAGTTTAATACCATCCATGTGCAACTAGTTTTTTGTTTCATGCTGTATTCTAAAGTATACTAAGTTCCAATTTTCTTGTCATTCTAGATGATTTGTGTAAAATGATCATGTCCTTTAGTGTTTAAGATAGAGTGTGTGTGTGTGTGTGTGTGTGTGTGTGTGTGTGTGTGTGTGTTGAGAAAAGAGCAATCTGTAAGAGATTGTAAGAGAAATCAAAGTCTTTAAGAGTGAGTGTTTTAATTGAACTTCTATACATAAACTGATGAATTTGTTTGTCACCTTGTGATTGGTTACTGAACAGATAAAAACACCGTTTAATCCTCTTCCAAGAGTGGTTTCTTTCACTTAATTTCTATTTTTATATATATATATATATATATATATATAAATAATATGTATTTCGAAATAATGCTTTCCCTTTGGTTATTTGTCATGTTGTTGCCTATATTCTCTTTATGGTCAGTTTGAAGAGGAGACCATCCTTAAAAACTTAACAAAATGAGTTGAAATGTAGGCCTTATTTTAACACTGCATGTAACCAGTGCTGGGTTGTACTTTCATGAACCCCAGTTTGGGGAACATATTATCATGCTAAATTAATGAAATAAGCTATTATTATTATTGTTTTATATCAATATGGTACAAGATTATCAATTTGAAATCAAGAAATCAATGCGATAAATTAGGTCAAAAGTAATCTAAAGGTAATCAAAAATGTGTCTGTCCATTTCCATTTATCTGTCCAGTTGGGTCCATCAAAATATTAATGTAGGCTACTTGTAATTTAGGCTGCTTGTAAACTCTGACAAAATGTTATGTAGTTTGTGTATTTTATCATCATAACTTATTTTGAATTTGTACTGGCGTGGTTAAACAGTGTCCTACAAAAGGTAACGTAAATTCCTTGACATTGTCTGATTTAACAGAATATCACAAATTTGTGGAAAGCTCGAACCAACGCTAACATGTAATTTGTATAAATCTGCGTATTTAAGTAGATAATGAACCCTGGATGTTCAGAATATGTTCACCTGTAAAACCATCATTAGGATTTAGGGTGATATTACAACCTCTAAGCGTGTCGGCTCGTTGGTCTAGGGGTATGATTCTCGCTTAGGGTGCGAGAGGTCCCGGGTTCAAATCCCGGACGAGCCCAAACTTTTGTTTTCTTATTTTCCAAATCGTGCAGTTTTGAAGTCTGGACTGTTCCTCCGAGTCTTTTTTTTGTGGAAAAAAGTAAATATGTGGGAACGAGATTTAATAAAGCTGACGGCTCTTTATCGTTTCAGATTCAGAGTTTAGCGTCAGCCGTGCTAACATGTGCTTACAGCGCCTCTCTGTGGTAAAAAAAAAATGCAAGGCCCATCCAGTATTGTCAGTAGTTGACAAATAACCAATACTTCCTCCTGAAAGGTATATTGATAAATAATGTAGGTTTCGGGGGGAAAAAAAGTCGTTTATAGTCGTTTCTGAATTTTTTAAAATTAGAATTTGTTTTCCATGTCTTATGATGAGTGATGAATCACTTGATGAATCTCTCGCTGTTGTAAGAATCTGCCACATTAATATCTTTGTAATGTAGACGCAAAAAGCGATTGACCCCGACGTGATTTGAACACGCAACCTTCTGATCTGGAGTCAGACGCGCTACCGTTGCGCCACGAGGTCAGTCCGAGTAATCAATTCTGTACTTGCCTTTGTCTGTTCATATAGGTCAGCATGCCTATTTCCTTTTTATTGATGGATGTGCGTTTTAGATATAAATGAAAGCATAAAAAAAGATGTGGGAATGTATTTACGTATCATACAAACATACTAGCTTGGGCTACTAAATGTTACTGTGAAGAAATTTTAAGTGAGCATCTCTTCTGTTTAGCAATGGCCGGTTAGCTCAGTTGGTTAGAGCGTGGTGCTAATAACGCCAAGGTCGCGGGTTCGATCCCCGTACGGGCCAGAAGTATTTTTTTTACTGTATGTTCACTTACCATTGTTTTTCAAAGGGCTAAATAGATCATTTGTATAAATAAAGATGAAAAAGGTTAATAATCAGAAGTGGTGATTATAGACATTACTAGAAAGCAAAACATAAACAAACAAACATGTAGAGTGTAAAATGCATATGTTTAAATAAAAAACACCTTTATTTTCAACGTTGTGTGCTGCATTAACGTTACAAATAATATGTAACATCTGCAAGGTTCTAAATATGCAACTGCTTCCTATTTGAAACCTATGTGTCCATGATTATTCATGATGTTAGATTTTTTTCTCATGTGTGAGTGATTATAAAACAACCGCAATGCTTGAATAGGCATGGCCCAGTTAAGAAAGCAGCACTCTACAATCATAAGGGCTTATACTGCACAGAAGACCAGAGGTCAGTTTCTGCATTGCATTACAGTCTCAAATCATTGCTGAGTTTCATAGACATTTATTTTAAAAATATCTTATTTGGAATCAGTCTAAGGAGGAAGTGAAAGCTCATTCATTCAAACACATGTAACCTAAAAATAATGATATTAGTAGTATAAATTAATATTGTAATAAGGTGGAGGGTTTGAAGTGATTTATTTGCTGCTTGTTGTTTCACTCAACAGGGACTGGATTTTTTTTGTAATAAATATCAATCTGAAGATCTTTCAACCTGCGCAAAGAAAATGTGATAAATACTAAACTTACACATTACATTCAAATGTTAAGCAACCACCAAGTGTGCAAATTACATTATGGTTTTAAGGAGTCAAAGTGTTCATTGTTTTATATAAGAACTTAAGCAGATGACTGTAGAAAGCATGTCATGTCAATCGGAAAACAAAGCCAAAACCTGGACATTTTAGTTAATTTAGAAATCATGGCAAGGGCGTGTCTGTAAAAAGAGCATGTATTGTCACAGCACATACACTTGTGGCCTCTTGTTACCAGGATTATCCGATCACTGTCACAGCCTGACCTACAGCAACTGTCAGGCATGTCATGCTGCACTCGCTCTTGCTCTTTATCTTAGTGCTTTGTGCACTGGTCAGTCCTGTTTATAGACATTCCGACTTATAGGCAGACTGAGAAACAGAGTTAGGCCAGATAAGAATAAAAACAGAGAACACTCACACTCACTCACACCCCCAATGCTTTCTCTTTTTTTCAAAGATTTAAAAGATCTTGTATGGCAGGGCTGATTTAAGGACTGGGAAATAGGCCTCAAAAAGAGCATCAGGTCGTGAGTCTTGAGATTGTCAAAGGAAACTGAACACCAGAATTCAATAGCCAAAAATACATTGTATGGGTCAAAATGATTGATTTTTCTTTTATGCCAAAAATCATTAGGATATTAAGTAAAGATCATGTTCCATGAAGATATTTTGTAATTTTTTTACTGTAAATATATCAAAACTTCATTTTTGATTAGTAATATGCATTGCTAAGAACTTCATTTGGACAACTTCAAAGGCGATTTTCTCATTATTTTGATTTTTTTGCACCTTCAGATTCCAGATTTTCAAATAGCTGTATCTCAGCCAAATACTGTCCATCCTAACAAACTTTATTCAGAATTTTATTTATTTATTTTATAAATTTATTCAGCTTTCAGATTATGTATGAATCTCAATTTTAAAAAAAACTGACACTTAATACTGGTTTTGTGGTCCAGGGTCACATATGAGAAAATCTCAAACTTAATGGGAAGTTCTACTGTAAATATATCAAAACTTCATTTTTGATTAGTAATATGCATTGCTAAGAACTTCATTTGGACAACTTCAAAGGCGATTTTCTCATTATTTTTATTACATTCTTCAAAATATCTTCTTTTGTGTTCAACAGAAGAAAAAAACTAACAAAAAACACATAGGCTACAGATTTGTAATAACATGAGGGTGAATAAATGATGAAATCGTGATTTTATTTTTGAGTGAACTATCCATTTAAAGCAACTGTATGTAGTTTTGAGCATTTTTGCGACTTCGGAGCCTCCTACAGTTAAGTGAGTGAAGTCGTAAATAGGCCTATACTGTGGTAAGCGTGGGAAAGGCTAGGACGATTCCAAGGGCCTGGCGTTAGAGGGGGCCCCCCGAGGGGGGAACAGGGAACTCACCCCCCCCTTCTTCCCCGGACCGCAATTTGTACCGAGAGGGTAGCCTATATATGCAAATATGTTGTTCAGGGGGCCCACAAACCATACACAACCATACACACACAAACACACACACACACACACACACACACACAAACACACTCGAAAATACTCTCTGAGGGGAAATGTCAAGGTCATATACATATTTTGTGCTATAAGTGGCTTCAGGAAGAATCCCACAGTTCACAGTTTCCAGAGGTTCACCTTTTTGTTGACTGGATTAAGGTTGTTATAGTTGTTCTACAGATAGTAGATTACCAGGTCACACGTTTTGTCTGTACCATGAACTAATTTCACACTCATTTCATGAGCGAAACTACTTCCTTAATGACAGTAACTTGATCTGTTTTTCTACGTTCTACAAGAACTATGCAAGAATGTCGTGTTGCATTTGCAGTGGGCTGGATCTTTAGTATGCAAATTGTATTATAACAACTCTAAACTTAATGAAAGCAAAGTAGGACTTCCTTGTCACTTCTTTAATCCCAACATCGGAAGACAATTGGTCTAAATTCGTCCAAATGAGACGTGATCCGCAGGACTATTGCGTGACGCTGCTGTCAATCCAGAATGGGGCGGTGGATGTGAGCCTACCGGACCGCGCACGTCCGACACCGGAGGAGAAGTTGATCGGCGGAGCCTTTTATCCTCTCCAGCTTGCTTTGGATTGCTTTTACCTCACCCGAGATTTAAAGGCATTGCTCTGTTTGCAAAGACACCTGTGCAATAATGCCGGACACCAAAAAATTCATCGAGAACCTCTCTGGAGCGGGGAAGTCCATCGGCGTCCTGACAAGTGGTGGAGATGCTCAAGGTAGAGCCTATTTTTCTTTTAACATCTGTTGCACCGGCTCCGTTTAGCTATGTAGCCTAATGATTAAAGCTGTAAACAAGTCAATCTGCCACTGTGAGCACGAGTAGCCTAAACAAGCGCCCTTGACATCCTAATCGGTTTGTTAAATGAGAAAGGCGAGGCAGTTCCGGGGTTTTAACCGGACGCTCAAATTCTACTTCATCACCACTTTTATAGCTATTCCGATATATGTTCATTATTTATAAAACGGATTATTGTGAACTCTTTTTTAATACTTTAGAGTTGAACCACATATTATGGATAATGGAATTAATTAAAGTTGCGTCTAGCACTTGATGAGTGTCATGACAACGCGTAAACTGGGTGAGCTCAAGCGGCTTCAACGCAACTGGAATTAAATATTTATGCAATTACCTGACGCAGCGTTTACGGCATGTCATACATTTATTTTACTCTTACATTCCCATTCAGTGAAGTAATTAATGAAAATGATTCAAATTATTTCAGATCGAACTATCTGTTGCGTTATCTGTGTGTGTGTGTGTGTGTCTCTCACTTGGTTTTCTGTGCATCTTTGTGCGCATATTTGTGTCACGATGAATATATCACGGTGAAGAATGCGTGCGCGACTCGTGTCTACGTGATGGCAGGCAAGTAGAGCGAGACTCCCGTGATGCCCTGATCACGTGGAAAAAAAAACCGACTGCATCCCAAGCGTGAGTGTGCGCGCGGGTTAAAAGCCGCGGGATAATAGTTTCCGTTCGATGCCTGAATGCTCTTTTTAAAAGCGCATCTGCTGTCGGTCATTTATTCTTTTGCGCGTCATATTGAACTTAAGAGAGAACATGAAGAGGCGTGTTGCGTTGTGAGGCAATGTCTGACTTCCTTCCTACATCTCAGTCAAAATAGACAAGTGTATTTTACTAAGCTGTTTGTTTACTCTTGAATGCTCGTGCGCTCATGTCAGTGTTGTTTTTCATTCCCGCGGGTTGAAGCGACTCCAACAACGTGATATTTAGCCCCTGGAAAAGGGGGTAAAAAGTGGCCCTGGACTTTTTGGCACAGAGCGGCCCACCACACCATAAACCCACCAGCTCATGCTGTTTTTACAATACAGAAATAGCCCTTTTTTAAATTATTATCATTAACATTAATGAATGACCGTCACACTTCTTTACATGATAATTTGCCTTATGTTTTTACACATCTCTTTTACATAGAGGAACAGTTTAATATCACTAAAGTTAAATGCCTACCATATAATGCTCTGGAGTCTTGGAACATAGTGCAGAATATGGGCTGATTTATGCCTTTCAATTGCACTTTGAGTTTTTTATGATGAAAAATTTTATGATGATGAAAAATACAGTAAACTGTAATATGTGAAATATATAAAGGTACAAATTACAATAGCTGCATGCAAATATATAGTAAAAAAATAATGTATTTCTGTGATCAAAGCTGAATTGTCAGCATAATTACTCCAGTCTTCAGTGTCACATGATCCTTCAGAAATCATTCTAATATTCAGATATTCTAATGTTTGCTCAAGAAACATTTCTGATTATTATCAATGTTGAAAACAGTTGTCCTGCTTCATATTTCTGTGAAAATTGTGATACATTACCATTCAGTATGGTGTAAGATTAAAAAAAAACTTTTATTCAACAAGGTTGGATTAAATTGATTTAAGTGACAGTAAACATATACTTATTACAATATATATATATATATATATATATATATATATATATGTATATATATATAAATGCTGTTCTTTAACTAACAAATAATCCTGAAAAAGTTAAAGTGTCAGTTTCCACAAAAAACCCCCCCAGTTTTAAGTATTGATAATAATAAGAACCATTACTGAGCACAAATAATAATTGAAAATAATTAGCAGCAAATCAGCATATTAGAATAATTTCTGAAGGATCGTCATGTGACACTGAAGACTGGAGTAATGATGCTGAAAATTCAGCTTTGATCACAGAAAAATTTAAATTTAGCCTAAACATTAAATCATTAAAACGTTTACACATTAAAATATCTTATTTAGAACTTTCCTATAATCACGGCACTTGAAAGCGAAAGTCTACAGGTTTACAATATTCTAGAGTAGTAAGTTTGAGAAGCATATTTTTGAAACATTTTCTTCGACAAGTAAAATTACGGAAGAGATATACAAACATTCACTGTTATCTTATGTCTGCTGAAAATGGCTACGTTAATTCTTCTATGTAAAGTGTGAAGTGTGAACAGTAAATCCCACCTTCTTCGATTTGATTGGCTAAAACATTTTGACATTGATGAGCGCTTTTGAGCCGCTGCTGCTGTGCTGAGCCAGAACGCGCTAAATTACTTAGAATGTTTGACTCAAGTGGGCTGCGCGGGCCATTCGTCTGGGCCGATGGACGGATAGGCTACCTACATTTAGCCTACTATAATCCATTCTTTATATTTATGCAGTGGGCACACATTGTAGAGCGGCCCACCGGGAAAACTCCCGGTGCTCCAGATGGCCAGTCCGCCACTGCCCTGGAATGCGAATTGTAACGTTACATGGGAAACCCTGGCAAAAACGTGTATTTTACCCCCCCGGAATGCGATTTTTACCATCGGACCCGGACTCCCTTGAAATGCGAGTGTGCTAGTTTTGGGCTGGTTTTGAGTGGTAATTGGATGGGTTTTGTTCCGAAAACCTGGCAACCCTGGCTCGTGTACCCTACTCTTGAATGCTCGAGCTGTATTACACAGTTTAGAGTTTCCACTTTTGACCCTTTTTACCTTTTTTTATTTTGGTTCTGGCTCGGATCCAAATGTGTTAGATCCACTATGTTTCCTAGCAACGGTTTCCAGGCAGCAGCCTTCCTATCACTATGGGTTAGGCTGGACATAACCTCAGGGGAACAGATGCTTGATTCAACTTGTCAGGTCACAGCACTGTAGGGAACATATTGAGCAGAACCTCCACTTTCATGTTTTAATTTCTCAAATTTATGTGCCTATATGATCTTTACACTGTTTGATGCGTTAGAATTTGAGAATCACCAGTCTTTCTCTCTCTTTCTGTATTTCGTCATGTAGGTATGAATGCTGCTGTGAGGGCAGTGGTCAGAATGGGAATCTACGTGGGAGCAAAAGTTTATTTCATCCATGAGGTGATTTTTCATTTTCTTAATTCCCAGATCTAAATTTTTAGAAACCCATAATAATAAAATAATGCATTTTATTTACAGGCATCTTTCACAGCACTCAAGGACACTTTTAAAGCACTGTTAAAATACCAAATACATCAATTTTAATGTCATTTCCTGAAATTTATTCAGGACATTGACATCCGACAAGCAGCATTGTTTCTGAGGATCTCAGAGGCCTTGCATAAAAGCTTGTGACAGATAAAAGGTGTCCATTTTGTGGTTGCCTTGGTAAAAAGGAAAATGAATTTAGCTTTTTTATGATGTTATAATGAGTGGTTCTTTCTTAGGGCTACCAGGGCATGGTGGATGGAGGTGACAACATCAAAGAGGCATCATGGGAAAGTGTTTCCAGTATGTTACAAGTGGTAAGCAGTTTGCTACATTGAAGTATATTAAGCTTAAATAATACACAAAATGAGCAAACATAGAGAAGACACATTGCAGGGTTGTTGCAGAGAGCTGCATGATTCTCAATAGAGGTCATGATTCTCCTGTGGAAGAATCATTTTACTAGAGGTTCTGACAAAAAGTTAATTGCTTCAGACTAATTAAAATATTAATGAATTCAACATAATAATAAAAAAAACTGTTGAATGAATGATTCAAAGACTGCATTTGTTAGTGCATGTCTCTGTTTTTGAACAAATCATTTGAATTAATGATTCAATGACACAACGTTTTTTAACAGTCACTTGTCGCCACCTACTGGTTTTATGATGTTGTGGTACAATTGACCTATCAGTAAGCCCCTCCCCTCAAACGCAGATTAGCCAATGGCAGTCGAGTATCAGTTGCACAGGGAGAACGGAACTCGGACATCTTTAGGTTTCAGCGCCATAGAGAAACATTGGAAAATCTGAAGCTCGCATCGACTTTATGGGGTTTATGCTTCAAAAATGGAAAAACGATATGCCTGGGGTACTTGTAACACTGATTCCAGGTATCCTGAGAGGATGGTCAATAGAATTTATTTTATTCTATTTCCTAAACCCAAACAAAACAGAGCAAAATGTCCCTAAGCGTTCAACCCCAATCCCAATGAAGACAAAACGTTCATTTTCTTGTTGGCATATAGTCTCATAAAGTTACAATTTTCGTCTGCTCAAGCAGAACATTAATGTCATCTTGCGTTTCAGCAAGAAACTAGCTAACGTTAAAGTTAGTGAGTTCATGCTAACGTACAAACCTGAATAGCAAACTGTTCTCGCGTCTTGGACAGTGTAGGTCAAAAACACATAAACGAAGGTCTACATTTAAATGTTTCTTCATATTAAACTGGTTAAGTAAATTAATATAATCTTACCCTGCGGTAAATGAACAGTGTTGATCCGGGATTTTTTCATCTGCAATCGTGACGACCGTAACATGAGATTTCTCACGCTTACATTGTGATCTGTAAACCCTCGCTTCCAAATTAATACCCACAATATTTACTTTAAAATCTTTTATATATCCCTCCATGGCATATTTAAGTACCACTTGAATGGTGGTCCTTCTGTGTCCAAAATTTATCAAAAAGATATAGGGACAAGGTTTTCACACTGACAGCTGTCATTGTAAGAGTTATCAACTCCGTTTGTTTGTCCAAGTTCGCAGCAGTAACTAAGGGGGGCGGGGCTTACCGATAAGTCAATTATTACTTAAAGGGATAATTCACCCAAAAATTGCTGTTAATTTACTCACCCTCAGGCTTTCTTCTTCAGTAGAACAGTACAGAAGATTTTTAGCTGAAACCGTGGTCCTTGGTGATCAATAAAATTTCAATTAATAAAAAAGTCAGCAGTTGCCTGTTTTTGAGAAAGCACATCAAAGAACACACATAATTAATACCCATGGCTCTTGACGATATATTGAGGTCTTATGAAGCGAAACGATCAGTCTGTGCAAGAAACTGAACATTATTTACTTCATTATTACCTGTAATCCATATTCTCAGTGAACAGGGAAATACATTTTTTTCCCCCGCGAACTGGTTCTTTCAATCAGGTTGTTTTAATGAACTGGTTCAGTTCACTTGTTTGTTTATGTAATCACGCAATAAGAAATTATATTATTAACACACTCAATAATTATGTGAAATGTGTATATGTTAAAGAATAAAAAAAAAATATATATATATATATATATACTTTCATATTTTGACTAAAATGAAAAACATAAATTATTAATTATGAATTGTATTTTCTTAATACTACTGTGTTTGTGCAGGGTGGGACTGTGATTGGCAGTGCCCGCTGTAAGGATTTTCGTACCCACGAGGGCCGTTTGCATGCTGCTCTGAACCTGGTGCAGCGTGGCATCACTAACTTGTGTGTGATTGGTGGAGATGGCAGTTTGACCGGGGCTAATCTCTTCAGGGAGGAGTGGAGTGGACTCTTGGATGAGCTTGTCCAATCTGGTAGCAGAGTGGGAGGGGCTTATACATGGGATGAGAATTTGTAAATTGTAACAGTATTGAATTGCATAATATTTTGCCGTATTTCTCCCAGGTCAAATCAGTGAAGAGGCTGCCCAAACTCATTCTGCGTTGCATATCGTTGGGATGGTGGGCTCTATAGACAATGATTTCTGCGGGACAGATATGACCATTGGCACTGACTCAGCACTGCACAGGATCATAGAGGTGGTGGATGCCATTATGACCACAGCACAAAGGTACTGTATATACCAAAAATGACAATATACAGAAAATTCTAGTTATTAGATATTAAAATCAGCATAATATGGTGAGCATAAGAGACATTTTCCAAAAATATTAAAAAATCATAATTATTCCAAACTTTTGACCAGTAGTGTAAATGGATTTTGAATATCAAATACATAGTTTGTCATTAAAGGTAAATAGATTTTTTTTTATTCATATTGTGTGTTTTTAGCCATCAGAGGACCTTTGTGCTGGAGGTCATGGGAAGACACTGTGGGTAAGACCCTCGACTAGAAACACTCAATGAGAAACATGCATATACTGAAAATTCAGCATTAAACCGTGTGTGTGTATGTGTGTGTAGGTATCTAGCATTAGTCAGTGCTCTTGCGTGTGGAGCTGACTGGGTGCTGATTCCAGAAATGCCTCCCAGGGATGGCTGGGAGGAACAGATGTGTCATAAACTATCAGAGGTAACACACACACATATACATGCACACAAAAGCCTACAGCTGTTCTCAAACCAACTCAAATCTAGAGGTTATTAACCTATACATTATCCAGATAAGTGACAGTACTGTAGTTGTTTTTAAAAACAGTAACCAGCTATTTACAGCAGTTGCAGCGTAGCATGAACTAACATTACATCAGTGTTTTAACTCTTTGCTTTATATTGCGCATGGAGCCTTGCAACAGAGGAAGCTGAGGAAAAAATTAGCATTTATTGGTTTTATTCAAAGCGACTTACAAATGAGGAGCTTCACACACAATTTGTCATCAGTGCCAACAATATTTGTGGGAATTTTAAGTGTAAGCTAGATTCACACACAAGCTAAAGCTGAAAAAGAGAATTATAAATGAATGAATTAATATATTAATTAGAAATAAGAGAGAATTATATGAGACCGAATTTTATATATATATATATATATATATATATATATATATATTGTTTGTAATAGTATAATAATAGTATAATATTTTATATATATTATGCACTATATTTCTATATTTAATTATATAAAAAAATATAAAAGTTAAAATTGGAAGTGTCTGCATTTATGGTTGTCTTTAATGTTTTTCTTTTACATATAGCATTGAAGTTATTTTAGTAAGGCAGTAGATTCCGATGATTCATTTTAATGAACTGGTTCAAGAAATATGATTCACTGAATCATCACTTGTTTTCCTGCAACTCTTTGTGCATTGTTTTAGATTGTCTTTTTGTAGCAAAACAAACATTTAATTACATTATCTAAATGAATTAAATAATAAATAAATGAGTGTTGTTTAGATTTGATTGGATTTTTAGTTTAATTTATAACTTAAGTTTGATACTGTCACTAATCGATTTCTTTATTGTTTTTGTGGCAGAAAAATGCTTCTCTTTTCAACCAAATTCTGTAATCTGGTATTTAGAAAGTTTAATAGCTTACAGCTTCATTGCAGTTAGCTAGCTTGTAGTGTAGTAAACCTTTCTCTTTAAAGAATAGCTTGACAATATTACTCGAAATTAAAAATAGCTTGTGGTTTGGCTAGCATCAGTTTTCCAAGCTGCCATGCACATACATATGAACACAATCACACAACACGCTCATGCATACATGCCAGTGCACACGCACAACTTGTCTCAGTCCTCCAGTGTTTGTCCTGCAGAGCCGTTTGCGAGGTTCTCGTCTTAATATAATCATAGTGGCCGAGGGAGCCACAGACAGACACGGAAACCCCATCAGCTCTAATGCAGTGAAGGATGTGAGTATCTTCTCACCAGTGTATATGTGTGTATGGATGTGTGTGTGTGTGCGTGTGTGTGCACGCTTTTTTCCCTTGTAGAATCGTGCTGATAAGAAACGGCTTAATATCATCATAGTAGCTGAAGGTGCAATAGACCAAAACAACAAACCCATAACCACAGAACTTATAAAGGACGTGAGTAATGCACAGCTACAGCCCATACAGCACTTTCATGCTAAATGAGCTTATGCTAAATGACACTTTTTCTTCTCTTATACTTAAAAAAAAAAAGAATTTGTGTTTTGGATTTGAGATTTAGTAGACATTTTTCTTGTGTTTTCTTTTTTTGTACATGTGTGAGTTTCCATATTGTTCTTCCCTTCATTTACTGGACTGATTGTAGCAGTTGATCAGCATGTAATTAACTTTTTTAAGTTACGCACAGTTTCTCTTACAGCAGTTATGTCTGTGGTTATGTTTGCTGAGCTTGCCTTTAATAACCCCTTTAGAAATATTGCTTTTTTTATGCATGCGTGTTTTTAATTTGGGGTTGGGTTTCTATGTTCAGTCCAAAATGAATAATAATTCCATATACACTACCGTTTTTTTCATTTTTTTAAAAGAAATTGATACTTTTATTCAGCAAGGATGCTTTAAATTGATCAGAAGTGACAGTAAAGACATTTGCATAGTTACAGAAAAATTCAGTTTTAATAAATGCTGTTCTTTTGAACTATTTATTCATCAAAGAATCCTGGAAAGAAAATGAATGGTTTTCACAACTATTAAGCAGCAAAAACTGTTTTCAACATTGATAATGATAAGAATGTTTTATTGAGCAGCAAATCAATTTCTGAAGGATGCTGAAATTTCAGCTCTGCATCACAGGAATAAATTACATTTTAAAACATATTGAGACAGAAAACAGTTATTTTAAATTGCAAAAATATTTCACAGTATTACTGTTTTTACTGTATTTTTAATCAAAATCAAATAAATGCAGCCTTGGTGAGCATAAGTGACTTAAAAACCATTACAAAATCTTCCTGACCCAAAACTTCTGAACAGTAGCGTATATCTGCCATTAAACTTTTAATTTCACGATCTGTTTGAGAAACATCTGTATTAGATTTGAAGTGAAGATTGTGTGTTGACTCTATACTGCAGCTGGTGGTGCGCTGTTTGGGCTTTGACACGCGGGTCACCATTCTGGGTCACGTCCAGAGAGGAGGAACCCCCTCTGCCTTTGACCGGATTTTGGTATGATCCTTACTGAAAAAGTCTCAAATGTACTATGAAAACTCTTTGACATGGTGTATTCAGTCTCTTTAGATCTCTGTCTCTTCCCTTTTCCTCCGTAGGCGAGTCGTATGGGCGTGGAAGCCGTGTTGGCCCTGTTAGAAGCGTCTCCTGGTACTCCAGCATGTGTGGTGTCTCTGTGTGGGAACCAGGCTGTCAGGCTTCCTCTGATGGAATGCGTTCAGATGGTGAGAAAGTAACTCAGCTAATGACAGTCTTTTGGGTTTTAAAGTTTATAGTGAAGCTTATCAAGTCTAGAGGCCTGGCCTAGTGGTTACTTCACATGAGTTCTTGTTTCCTGTCATCTATCCACATCTGTATCAGTAAGAGAGGTTAGAAGACCAACCATAAAAAAAAAGAAAAAAAAGAAAAGTTATTTCAGAAAGCAATATTTTCCCATACACAAATATATGTACACATATTAAATTTCCATGCATAAAATATATTGTCATTTAAAATAAAAACATATATAAAACATATTACCAATTGAAGAGTTCATTTGCAAAAACCGATAAACGCCACTTTAAAAAAAATGAGCTGATTGCCGTGCATTATTCTCCACATATAGCGCGATCTGAACCCTAAACACGTTTTGTCAAAAAAGCCGGTATTGTCCACTTTCAAGGCATCGTGAGTTCATGTTTTACTGCAGAAGCCGACAAGCGCCCTTGTTGTTTTTGAACAGAAGCCGATAAGTCCATTTTAGCGAATCAGCGCGCTGTATTCAGGTCAGGTGACAAGGCTACTTTTTTTTACTGTCAATTGCATCCAAAATAAAAGTTTTTTGTTTACATAATATATATGTGTGTACTGTGTATATTTGTTATGTATATATAAACACAAACACATGCATGTATATATTTAAGAAAATTATGTTGTTTATATATAAAATTTATTTATATATAAAATAATTATATGAATATAAATATATGCATGTAAATACATGTAAATATTTTACAAATATATACTGTATGTGTGTGTGTTTATATATACATAATAAATATACACAGTGCACACACATATATTATGTAAACAATATATGTGGATATATAGATATATATATATATATATATATTGGATGCGATTAATCATTTGACTGCACTAATTTTCATATTTGTTACTTTATTGCTGCATATAGACAACCTGGTCCACACTGTTTTAAATCAACAGGCAATCCTGAAACTTTAATTAGACTTGTTAATTTAGTTCAATTAAAAGAGTGTTAGGTCAGCGCTTTGATGCTCTGTTTTATTGTTTTGGGGTTTTCAGCCTGTTTGTTTGTCGTATTGCAGACACAGGAGGTCCAGAAGGCCATGGATGAAAAGCGATTTGAAGAAGCTGTAAAGCTGCGTGGCAGGTAAACCACAAAAATCATCATTTTACAGAGCAGATATCAAAAGTAAAACTGTTCATTTTAGTTTTTGTGCTTTTAACCCAACAGAAAATGTCTGATTGACTTTTGAGATCCTTTTTCGTTTTTCTTTGTAAATTTTAGAAGTTTCGAAAACAACCTGAACACTTACAAACTCCTGTCCCATCGCAAAATGGATGCTGAACATCCACATGTAAGTGATAATGACTTTCATCTTATTATTAATAATATTGTGTATAAAGGGGCTCCTCTGATTCAGCCTGTTTCTGTGACACTGACAGCTCAATATGTTTATTTATTTTATTTTGTGGGGATGAGGATGGAACACAGGAAGGACGTGTATGTACATGGAATATACAAATAGAATAGAATAGAATAGAATAGAATAAAAGACAAAAGAATTGAACATTGAATGCTTTTTCATTCGATAGCTCCTTTTACTATTTTTTTTAGTAAGCATTTGATTGATTTGTTCCAATTATAAAATATAATATATATTTTTCTCAAGTATAAAATGTAATAATATAATATATTGTTTTACTTCAGTGAAAGATCAAAGGGATAAACAATGTAGATTTATTTTCACAGCCGCCTTTGCTCATATTTACCTTTGTGAGTGTAGGAAGAAAGACTGAATCATCTTTGTACATAGTCGTAATTTACTCACAATCACACAAATGCAGCGTAATCCAGGATTTAGTTCTGTGTTTCTGTTGTGTAGCAGATTAGACTCCAAATCGTTCTGCTCTATAAACATTTGCACATGTCTACTGACTGTCACTGGTCATGTGACTCACTTTGATGAATGAGAGGACTCTGTCAGGGGATTGTGCTCTTAGCTGTGTTTATGTTGTGTGATAATGCTCTCTTCTCTTCTCTAGAGCTCATTTAATGTGGCTGTGTTGAATGTTGGCGCTCCTGCAGCTGGCATGAATGCAGCCGTGCGTTCGGCCGTCAGGGTCGGGATCACCGAAGGCCACACTATGTTTGCTGTCAATGATGGATTTGAGGGCTTCTCTAAGGGACAGGTAATGCAACGCAAACTAACAGACCGTTATGTTTAACTGGTGTTTTCTTAATTATGGGTGTTTTTATGTTGATGATGTTTAATCACTTATTTTTAGCACTTTTCAAATACTTTTTATGTAGATACTAATAGATAATCATAATAGTTTTATTCTTCTCCCGGACGCAGGCTTTCAATTTTAAATCAGGAATATCCATTATAAAAATATTATAGAATTTTTTTTTTTTTTAAAGTATGATAATCCAAAAAAGAAGAGTCAAATAATTCTGAGCTATTTCAAAAAGTTTTTACAAATATTGTATTGTGGCATTATTATCATCACAACTAATAATGTTACCTTTAATAAAAGTTTTTTGAAAATCAAGGGAAAATCAGCATAATCAAAAATCATGGTAAATATCACTTGACAACAGAATAGAATTATTTTGAATTTTATAATCACTATCATTTGTTGTGCAAAATT
Organism: Tor tambroides; assembly: GCA_021397915.2. NCBI lineage: Eukaryota > Metazoa > Chordata > Actinopteri > Cypriniformes > Cyprinidae > Tor > Tor tambroides. Next base: position 171,453 of record JAFVLL020031380.1, read on the forward strand.
TCCAATCGAGTTCTAAGTTATACAAAAAGTGTTAAAATATAATGTATATTTTGTGAAAAATTAGCCCTAGTAAGACTAAGGAATCTGACGTTTTATTCTAAAATTGTTTAAAATGTTAATGTTGTCAAATACAAAATAGAGTTTAATTCCATTCAATTTTGACACATAATTTTGCAAAGAATCTGGTGGCAACCCCAGTCTGTGAAACACTACAAGTCTGCATATGCACGTGTGACTATGAATCTGTCCCTTCCCAAATGAGATAACGAGTCATGATTACAGTAAGCCCATTATTCCCTCCCACAATCCCCTGCTGCATTGTGCTCAGTGCCATAATTAACCTAGTGTAGCATTACAGATCCGTTCAGTACTACTTTACTCTTTCAGAGGTAATGCTGCTAATGACGATAATTCATGTTTTCCATTTAAATGCATGTTTGAGGCATTTTCTTGCTTATTTGGACAATTATATTTGATTGTATGTGTGTCCAGCCGTTTCACAAAGTTTCTCTGTTGCTTTGTGTAACAGATGAAGAGATACAGGAGTTAAAGCAAATGTCCATCCCATATGTGCTCCTTCTTGGGTTTTTTCTCTCAGATAAAAGAAATCAAGTGGGGTGATGTTGGGGGCTGGACAGGCCAGGGTGGGTCCCTGCTAGGAACAAAAAGGTAAGATTATATTTCTAAGGGCCTATTGTCAATAAAAAAACACTGATACGCATGTATGCAATGAATAGGATTTTTCTGGTATCCTTTCAGAACTCTCCCAGCAAAACATATTGATAAAATTGCAGAACAGATGAGGATTCACAACATTAACGCTTTACTGGTTATTGGTGGTTTTGAGGTATGTAATGTAACATTTACAGTATATTTATAGCTTTACACTAATATGTTTTTGTATATATTTTGCTGCATATCAATCAGTAAATAAGATTTTGATTCTATGACACTGAAGTTTCTACTAAAAAAAAGTCGAGTCAACTCCTTTCCCCAGCATTTTTCATTAGGATGACATTATGTCTCTATTTTGTCTGTAAATTATTTTATCACTGTTTTATCATATTTATTAAATAAAATGGCTATTTACAGGTGAAAAACGACAATTTACGGTGTTTTATATTCCCAGATATACACTGGTTTCTAAGAAAATAACACAATTAATGAGGCACTTAATATTAAAAAAAGTATAGAAAAATCTAAACAGTAGATAAAAATCTTTACAACATACATTACTATTACAAAATTGGGGCCAGTAAGATTTTTTTGAAGAAATTTATAATTTTATTTGATGAGAGTACATTAAATTGATCAAAAGTGACAGTAAAGATAATGTTTCAAAGATTTCAAAATAAATGTTATTCTTTTTTAGAAAAACATTTATTTTGAAATCTTTAAAACATTATCTTTAAACATTATCTTTATATTTTTGTGCAAATCATGGTACATTATTTTTTAGAATTATGTGGTTAGTAGAAAGTTAAAAAACAAAATAGTAATAGTAATAATATTTCACAAATTCAATAACTTTTTTTTTTTTTTTTTTACTTTATTTATCAAATAAATGCAGCCTTGGTGACCATAAAAGACTAAAACATTTTTAAAAAATCTCACCGACCCCAAACTTTTAAACTGTAGTGTAAAACATCTTAAAGTGCCAGAAAACAGCAAACACCAAGTAAAATTTCTTTATTAATGCTTACAGTATCTTCCTACCTACATCATCATAGTGGGCATGGCTCTCTGCCCCTCCCCCTTCTTAACATTACCCATAATTCTGGCCAGTGACCCATAAGTCCTTGCTCTGACCGCAGGCATATTTGGGGCTGTTGGAGCTGCAAGCAGCTCGTTCCAAACACGCAGAGCTTTGTGTTCCCATGGTGATGGTCCCGGCCACTGTGTCCAACAATATCCCCGGCTCAGACCTGAGTATCGGGGCAGACACGGCCCTCAACGCCATCACGGACGTAAGACGGCACACACTCGTGTCCGAGAGTGTGTGTGTGGGGTGGTGGGCATGTGTATCTGTTTGTCAAGAGCACTGTTCTGTCAGTGAGATACACTGAAAGGTCAGGGCTGATGATTGCCAACCTCTCAGTCAGGAAACACACAGGTCAGACTAAAATACTTGAAGGTTAAACAGCACTTTCTGGGTTGTAACATAAGCGTCAACCTTGGGTAAATTTGGCTTTTAGATACATTGCAAAGCATAGAAAGCGTTGGTAGAAAGAAGCATATAAAGATTGGTGTTTAGTGGGAGGAGGTAGAGCTGCATTTTTAGTATAAGCAGAGATAGAGCTGTTTAACAGGTAAACTTGTGCTTGGTCGTATTAAGTATGTTTACATGTACAGTTACTATACATAATACTTTATCTGTCTGACTAAGCGTGCACACTCTTAAAATGAAAGGTTCTGTTTTGGCATCTAAAATTCATGGAACTTTTTCATTGCACTAAAGGCTCTTCATAGTGGAAAAAAGTTCTTTAGATTTTTAAAATGTTCTTCACACTAAGAAAAGATGGTTCTTTTAAGAACCGTTCACTGAAAGATTATTTCTTTGGGGAACCCAAAATGGGTCGTCTATAACATGGCTGCGAAAATCCCATTTCGAAACCTTTTGAAGCCAACAAATATGTTGTTAGGATGAAAAATTACAAAAATGTAATAAAAATTACATTTTGAATATATTTAATTACATTTTTAGGCTTGTCTGCCTCAATGGTCTAATAGTACTTGTCAATGTTAAAATGACTGCGACAGGCAATAAAATCAAAGAAGACAGGATAACACTTCAGTTGTAGCAATATGTAAGTAGCTAAAAATTTAATATTTGACAACTGTTTTCAACTCAACAGTAAAATCCAGTGATGCAAAATACTTGACTACTTGACTAATGCTTGACAGGCTGTCATATATGTGATCTATTTAATTCATAAATGAATTTGCAGAGACAAGAAACATTAACAAAGCCGTACTGGCATGTGTGC
>JAFVLL020031380.1:174539-196264 GCA_021397915.2 Tor tambroides
TATATATATATATTTCGAAATAATTTTATATCATTGGTTATTTAGCATGTTGTTGCCTATTTATATTCTCTTTATGGTCAATTGAAGAGGAAACAATCCTTTAAAAACTTGAGTTGAAATGCAGGCCTCCCTCAGCACTGCATAGTTGTTTCATGAAACCTTGACATAATATTATGCTAAATTAATATAATATATTATTTATTTATTTATTATCTTTACAAGATTATCAATGTGAAATCCAGAAATCAATGTGATAAACAAGTTAGGTCAAAAGTAATCAAAAAATTGTCTGTCCATCTGCAAAAAAGTAGCCTGTCCAAAAGTTAGGTCCATCGATATGTTAATGTACTTGTATACTCTGATAAAATTTAATGTAGTTTATGTATAATGTTTGTCATAACTTAAGTTTATTTTGAATTTGTACTGGCGTAACAGTTAAAACAGTGTCCTATAACTAGTTATAAAAAGGTAATTAACGTACTTTCTTGACTGTATCTGATTTAACAGAATATCACTACTTTAAAAAAAAATTGTGGAAAGCTAGAACCAGCGCTAACATACTGTACGTTAATTTGTATAGCCGGTGTAACTTAAATCTGCCTGTGGTTAGTGTTTTGGCAACCTAACGAGTGCTGTAAGGACTGGTGAATAATTTAAGTAGATAATAAACACTGGATGTTAAAATACTGTGAAACTGTAAAATAGTGTGAAACTGCAAATGACTATCTGTAGTCTGTAGCACTTTAGTGAAGGATTTAGTCTATTATTAGAGCACAAATGCACATCGGCTCGTTGGTCTAGGGGTATGATTCTCGCTTAGGGTGCGAGAGGTCCCGGGTTCAAATCCCGGACGAGCCCTACTTTTGTTTTTTTACTTTTCAGTATGTGTAGTACTGAAATGTGGACTGTTCCTCCGAGTTTTCTAGAAAAAAATATGTGGGAATGAGATGTAATAAACCTTTAGCGTTCAATTTAGAGCTAGCCGTCAACAGCCTTGCTACAACATGTACTTACAGCGCCTCTTTGTGGTAAAAAAAAAATGCAAGGTCCATCCAGTATTGCAAGCAGTTGACAAATAACCAATACTTTTTGAAAGATATATTGACAAATAATGTGGATTTCGGGAGGAAAAAAAGTTTTATATTCGTTTCTGATGAACTACAATTTGTTTTTCTGCTCTTATGATGAGTGATGAATCATTTGTTCTAATCCTTTGCTGTAGTAAGAATCTACCAAAATAATAACTATGTAAATTAGACGCAAAAATTAATTGACCCCGACGTGATTTGAACACGCAACCTTCTGATCTGGAGTCAGACGCGCTACCGTTGCGCCACGAGGTCAGTCGCGGTGATATGCTATCTATTAGTCTATATCTCTTCATAATGGCTAGCACGGCCATTTACATTTTTGATGGTATTGAAAGCATAAAAAAAAAAATGTGTATATTTAACGTTACGTATCATACAAACATGCTAGCTTGGGCAACTAAATGCCACTATAAAACAGTTGTAAATGAGTACCAAACAAACGCAGCCGTGGCCGGTTAGCTCAGTTGGTTAGAGCGTGGTGCTAATAACGCCAAGGTCGCGGGTTCGATCCCCGTACGGGCCAGTGATGCTTTTAATAGTTTGTTTACTTGCTAGAGGTTTTTTTGAGGGCTAAATAGATCATTTTAATAAATAAGGACAATAAAAAAGGTTAATAATCAAAAGTGGTGATTATAGACCGTTACTAGAAAGCAAAGCAGATGGTAAAACAAACAAACAAACATGTTAAATGTAAATTGCATGTTTAAAAAAAAAAAAAACGATTTTTTAAACGTTGTGTGCACTGCACTGATGTTACAATAAAACGTAACACCTGCAAGGTTCTAAATATACAAATGCTTCCTATTTGAAACCTATGTGATTATTCATGGTGAGATTTTTTCTCATGTGTGAGTGATTATAAAACAACTGGAAGGCTTGAATAAGTCATGGCCCAGTTAAGAGAGCAGTGTTCTACAGCCGTAAATGGTCATACCACACAGAAGACCAGAGGCCAGTTTCTGCATTACATTCCAACAAGGTAATGCTGGCATGGAGTCTCAAATGGTCATTAGTGACAGTTTTATGGACCTTTACTTTGAAATATCTCTTATTTTGAATCAGTCTAAGGAGGAAGTGAAAGCTCATTAATTCAAACACATGTAACCTAAAAAAATAATGTTATTAGTAGTATAAATCCAAATGTTAATAAGGCGGAGAGCTAATTTTGAAGTGGTTTATTTGCTGCTTGTTGTTTGACTCAACAGGGATGAGAATTGTTGTAATAAATAACAATCTGAAGATCTTTTAACCTGTGCAAAGAAAGTGTTAAAGGTAATCATAAAATCTGTTGGGCAAATTAAAATAGTAAACTTGCACATTACAGTCAAACGTTAAGCAACTAATTAAATCCACCAAACTACATTATGGTTTTAAGGGGTCAAAGTGTTTATTGTTATATATGAGAACTTAAGTAGATGTATGGTAATGACTGTAGAGAGCATGTCACGTCAATAGGAAAACAAAGCCAAAACCTGGACATTTTAGTTCATTTAGAAATCCTGGCAAGAGCATGTCTTAAAAAAAAGAACATGCATTTTCACAGCACATACTCTGGCCTCTTGTTACCAGGATTATCCGATCGCTGTCACAGCCTGACCTACAGCAACTGTCAGGCATGTCGTGCTGCACTCGCTCTTGCTCTTTATCTTAGTGCTTTGTGCTCTGGTCAGTCCTGTTGTAGACAGACGTCCCGCCCTTAGGCAAACTGAGAAACAGAGTTAGGTCAGATAAGGATAAAAACAGAACACACATCCACACACTCTCACACCCCCAATGCTTTCTCTTTTTTCAAAGATTTAAAGATGTTTTATGGCAGGGCTGATTTATGGACTGGGAAAGAGGCCTCAATAAGAGCATCAGGTCGTAAGTCTTGAGATTGTCAAAGGAAACTGAACACCAGGACTCCTGCCACATACAGTGAGAGCTGACCACTAGGGCCACCAGTTTCTATTTTAAGTCATATATCATTAGTCTACCAAAACATACTTTTCCTATTTATTTATTTTTAATTCAAACCACTCTTGTCTCTTCAAGAGGGATATGGGGTCGACAGCTAGGAGCAGGGCCCCCAAATGTGTCCAGGGTTTTCAGAATATTTCACAGTCTAAATTTAATACTCATTATAACATTAAAACATAATGTGCATTATTTGGTAACATAATGGTGCATTACCATTTTTACCTGTGGTGCAATGCCATTGTTGGGTGCTCTTCTTTAAAGACTCTCCAGACAATGGCATTACTTAACCTATTTTTAAAATTATAATACTAATAATCATTAGAACATACAAACATGTGAAATTCTCTAACTTAAAGGGATAGTTCAACCAAAAATGAAAATTCTGTCATCAATTTGACTAACCAAACAGCTGATGGAAGTCATTGACTTCCATTGTATTTTTCCATAATATGGAGGTCATCATGGCTACCATCACCTGTTTTGTTAACTATAGGCCTACATTCTTCAAAATAGCTTTTGTGGCCCTAACTTAACTTTCCATAGACTTGGAAATAGAATCAATAACAACAGCCAAGTCCCTCTAGAGTAGATTATTTTTTGATAACAAGCAAAATACATTTGCTGCATAAATCAGATGGGTTTACTGAAAATGCAAATTCATTCTCTTTCAGCACACAGCAGCACTGAGCTTACAAACGCTGCTTTATCAGGCATATAACATGCTAGATGAAATGAAAATGACATCGAAAATTTTATAGAGACAGTCTTCCTTCAGAAATACAGTGACATAAAAACACCTGCGCCTCGTTTTGATTTGTAAACATGCAGTACGTGCTCATGTTTATTCAACGAAGCCTTTTGGAAAATTGGTCAGTTTTGATATCATGGCGGGTCGCCACAAATAAATAAATGTATGGGAAACACATCTCACAGCACAACAACCTGAGCCCAGCTTCTTTACTCATCACTTTAACTTTAACTGCGTTTGTAGCCGGCGCCACTAGCCAGGGGTGCGTTTCCCAAAAGCAACTATGGTCGCAAGTTCCGTCGTTACCAATAGAGTTCAATAGGACTTACCACCATAGTTCGCTAACGATGCTTTTGGGAAACGCACCCCAGACCGATAAACAAACACAGACCGGAAGGTAACTTAGGGCCAGGCGCGTGCGCCCGATGAAACCGTCTATATCTAGATCGGGATACGTATGGCCCTACTGATCATGCACACATCAATACAACGTAACTTTTGTTACACTGTACAACAATAATTACTGTTTTTTTCATTATTGTAAGGGGTAGCTTTAGGGTTGGGGTAGAGCACAATCTAATAGGTTGAAAATTGAATTTCATTGTTCATTTCTGGTCGGAGCTGTATCCCTTCTAGCCACAACCCATATACAGAATAGACGTTTTTAGAGAGAAATGCGGGAAAGAAGCAGAAGCCATTAGTCTTATTAGAAGTCAGTGCATCATCATTTCGTACTGATATGTTAACATAAAAAAAAGCTTACATACAATTAATTTCAAATATGAATTTAGAACTGGGTACATTAGTTTTTGAATCTTTGATCAAAATGTCACTGTCAGCATGATGTGGTTCCCCTTTTTCTTGCAAGTCTTCACAATCCTGTTTGCAAGGCAAAGCTCTCTCTCTCTCTCTCTCTCTCTCTCTCTCTCTCTCTCTCTCACACACACACACACACACACACACACACACACACACACACACACACACACACGTCTGGTTTACTATCCTTATGGGGACTCTCCACCGGTGTAATGGTTTTTCTGCTGTACAGACCGTATTTTCTATTGCCCTACACCTAAACCTACCCCTTACAGGAAACTTTCTGCATTTTTAGATTTTCAAAAAACTTCATTCTGTGTGATTTATGAGCTTGTTTGCCCGTGGGGACCTCAATTTAGGTCCCCAACGTGACACAAGTCCCCATGAGTCTGTGTGTATTCAGGTTTAAGTCCCCACAGGGATATAAAAACAGGTATACACACACACACACACACACACACACACACACACACACACACTCCAAAATACTCTCTGAGGGAAAATGTCAAGGTCATATAAAGATTCTGTGTGTTAAGTGGCTTCAGGAAGAATTCCACTGTTCACAATTGCCAGAGGTTCACTTTTTGTTGACTGTATAAGGTTGCTATGTAGTTGTTCTATAGATAATAGATTCTATTACCAGGTTACACGTTTTGTCTGTTTTGTTACCATGAACTAATTTCACACTAATTTCATGACTGAAGCTACTTCCTTAATGTCAGTAATTTGATCTGTTTTTCTATGTGCAGCAAGAACTATGAAAGAATATCGTGTTGCATTTACAGTGGGCTGGGTCTTTAGTATGTAAATTGTATTAATAACTTTAAACTTGATGAAAGCAAAGAAGGACTTCCTTGTCACTTCTTTAATCCCAACACAGGAAGGCAATTGGTCTAAATTCGTCCAGATGAGACGTGATCCGAAGGACTATTGCGTGACGCTGCTGTCAATCCCGTACGGGGCGGTCGATGTGAGCCTACCGGACCGCGCGCGTCCGACAGCGGAGAAGTTGATCGGCGGAGCCTTTTATCCTCTCCAGCTTGCTTTGGATTGCTCTTACCTCACCCGGGAATTAAAGGCATTGCTCTGTTTGCAAAGACATCTGCGGAATAATGCCGGACACCAAAAAATTCATAGAGAACCTCTCTGGAGCGGGGAAGTCCATTGGCGTCCTGACAAGTGGTGGAGATGCTCAAGGTATAGCCTGTTTTTCTTTCAACAAACCGATTAGGATGTCAAGGGTTTCGCTTGTTTACTCGTGCTCACAGTGGCTGATTGACTTGTTTACAGCTACTGAGTTAATCATTACACATCTAAACAGAGCCAGTGCAACAGATGTTAAAAGAGAAAGGCGAGGCAGTTCCGGGCTTTTAAACTGACGCTCAAATGACTTCATCACCACTTTTATAGCGATTCCGAAATAGAAAACGGATTATTAGGAAAACGTTTTAATATTTTATAGTTAAACCACATATTTTTAACAGTTTATGGATAATTGCATTAAAATAAGTAAAGTTGCTAAGAGTCTCGCGTTCGAGCGTAATGACAACGCGTAAACTAGGTGGGCTCCAGCGGCTTTCAACGCAACTGGAATTAAATATTTATGCAATTACCTGACGTAGTATTTACAGCATGTCATGCATTTTATTTTGCTTTTACATCGACATTGCCATTCAGAAAAGTAATGAAAATGATTACATCTGTTGCGTCATCTGTGTGTTTCCCTCACCTGGTTTTCTGTGCATCTTTGCGCGCATATTTGTGTCGCGATGAATATATCATGGTGAAGAATGCGTACGCGAGACTTCCATGATGCCGTGATCACGTGGAAAAAAAACACGGCATCCCAAGCGTGAGTGTGCGCGGGTTAAAAGCCGCGGGATAATCGTTTCCGTACAATGCCTGAATGCTCTTTTTAAAAGCGCATCTCCTGTCGGTCATTTCTTCTTTTACGCGTCAAGAGAGAACATAAAGAGGCGTATTGCGCTGTGATGCAATGTCTGACTTCCTTCCTGCATCTCAGTCAAAACAGACAAGTGTGTTTTCTGTTTTTTTTACTCTTGAATGCGTGTGCACATTTCCTTGAACAACCTAAAACTATAGTTTTATATTGAGGAAATAATTATATGGGACTTCATAGAGAAATTATGCAATTAAAGTACTACTGTATTACACAGCTACTCCTAGGGCTTCCACTTTTGACCCTTTTACCTTTTTGCTTTGGTTCTGGCTCTGATGGCACTAGGTTTCCTAGCAACGGTTTCCAGGCAGCAGCCCTCCCATCACTATGGGTTAGGCTGGACATAACCTCAGGGGAATAGATGCTTGATTCAACTTGTCAGGTCACAGCACTATAGGGAACATACTGAGCAGAGCCTCCACTTTCATGCTTTCATTTCTCAAATTTAAGATGATCTTTTACATTGTTTGATAATATGAGAATCACCAGTCTTTCTCTGTCTTTCATGTAGGTATGAATGCCGCTGTGAGGGCAGTGGTAAGAATGGGAATCTATGTGGGAGCAAAAGTTTATTTCATCCATGAGGTGATTTTTCCTCTCTTAATTCCCAGATCTACATTTTTAGAAACGCATAATAATACAATAATAATGCATTTTATTTATAGGCATCTTTCAGAACATACAAAGACACCCTAAAAGCACAATAAAATACCAAATACAACAATTTTAATGTCATTCTCTGAAATTTATTCAGGACATTGACATCCAACAAGCAGCATTGTTTTTGTGGATCTCAAAGGCCTTGCATGAAAGCTTGTGACAGATAAAAAGCTGTCTCTTCTGTGGTTGAATTCAGACGATGATACAATGAGTGGTTCTTTCTCAGGGCTACCAGGGCATGGTGGATGGAGGTGACAACATCAAAGAGGCATCATGGGAAAGTGTTTCCAGTATGTTACAAGTGGTAAGCGGATTGCTATATTGAAGTCTCTTAAGATTAAAATAACAAAAATGGAGCAAACATGGAGAAGATGCATTGCAAAGAGCTGCATGATTCTCAGTAGAGATCTTGATTCTCCTATGGTTCTGAAGGAAAAACAATACATTTTACTGGGTTCTGACAAAAAAAGTTAATTGCTTCAGTCTAATTAAAATATTTATTAATTCAAGCAAATTAATAAAAAAAAAAAAAAACAACATTCAATGACTCAGTCATAAAGATTTCATTTGTTAGTGAATGAATCTGTTTTTGAACGAATCTTTTGAATGAACGATTCAGTGACAAAACTTTTTTTTTTTCCACTTGTCACCACCTACTGGCTTTTGTACAGACACAATTCTTACTTAAAGGTATAGTTTGCCCAAAAATTAAAATTTGCTGTTAATTTACTCACCCTCAGGCCATCCAAGATGTAGGTGACTTTTTTTCTTGAGTAAAAGAGCAAAGATTTTTAGCTGAAACTGTGGTCCTTGGTGATTCATAAAATGCAAGTCAGCAGCTGCCTGTTTTTGAGAATAAAAAAGCACGTCAAAGAACACAAAAATTAATAACCGTGGTTCCTCACAATATATCTGTCTCACACACACTGGGAGCCAGGAACGAGGAGGCGAGGAACTTCTTCAAATAACACTTTATTAAACAAAACTCTGGTATCGCTGGAGACATGGAACCACAAAAAGACGATCAGAAATGACGATTAAGACCAGACACAGAGGCAGGGAAACACAGGGCTTATAAACAGAGGACTAAACAAGGTAATTAACGAAACAGGGCTGGGAACTAATAAACTAATGATGACAAACGAGGACAGGAACAGGAACTAACCAAATATGGGCACGAGAGGAGGGGAAACACGAGACACAGAGAGACAGGACCGACAATATCAATGTTATATTATGAAGCAAACCGATCAGTCTGTGCAAGAAACTGAACATTATTTGCTACATTATTACCTGAAATTTATATCCTCAGTAAACAGGGAAATACGATTTTATTTCCGTAAATTGATTCTTTTAGACAATTCGTTTCAATGAACTGGTTCAATTCACTAGTTTGTTTATAATCACGCAATACGCAATTATATTATTAAAGCACTTAATAATTATGTGAAATGTGGATGTTTTAAAGCATCGAATTACAAAACTTTCCTATTTTGACCAAAACATCAGTTATTATGTATGAACTGTATTTTCTTAATACTACTGTGTGTGTGTGCAGGGTGGCACTGTGATTGGCAGCGCCCGTTGTAAGGATTTTCGTGCGCACGAGGGCCGTTTACGTGCTGCTCTGAACCTGGTGCAGCGTGGCATTACTAACTTGTGTGTGATTGGTGGAGATGGCAGTTTGACCGGGGCTAATCTCTTCAGGGAGGAGTGGAGCGGACTGTTGGATGAGCTTGTCCAATCAGGTAGAAGTGGGAGGGGCTTTTATAATTTGTAATTTGTAACTATTGAATAGCATAAAACTTTGTCGTATTTCTCCCAGGTCAAATCAGTGAAGAGGCTGCACAAACTCATTCTGCGTTGCATATCGTTGGGATGGTGGGCTCTATAGACAATGATTTCTGCGGGACAGATATGACCATTGGCACTGACTCAGCACTGCACAGGATCATAGAAGTGGTGGATGCCATAATGACAACAGCACAAAGGTATTGTATGTGCTAAAAATAACAATATACAGAAAATTTTATTTATTAAATATTAAAATCAGCATATTATGGTGAGCATAAAAGAGACATTTTGCAAAAACATTAAAAAAATCATAATTATTCCAAACGTTTGTCTAGTAGTGTGAAAGCATTTTGAATATCAAATACATTAGACAGTTTGAATGCTTAAAGCCTGTCATTAAAGATAAATTGAGGGTTTGTTTTTATTCATATTGTGTGCTTTTAGCCATCAGAGGACCTTTGTGCTGGAGGTGATGGGAAGACACTGTGGGTAAGACCCTTGACTAGAAACACTCAAAGAGAAACATGCATTATACATAAAAATCAGCATTAAACTGTATGTGTTTGTGTGTGTAGGTATCTAGCATTAGTCAGTGCTCTTGCGTGTGGAGCTGACTGGGTGCTGATTCCAGAAATGCCTCCCAAGGATGGCTGGGAGGAACAAATGTGTCATAAACTATCAGAGGTAACACACTCACACACACACACACACACATAAACATGCACACAAAAGCCTACAGCTGTGCTCGAACGAACTCAAATACAGAGGTTATTAACTAATTACATTATTCAGATAACTCCAGTTGTTTTTAAAACCAGTAACCAGCTACCATTTACAGCAGCTGCAGTGTAGCATGAACAAACATTACATCAGTGTTTTAATCTTTGCATTATATTGTGCATAGAGTCTTGCAACTTAGGAACGTGAATTAGCATTTATTGGTTTTATTCAAAGCGACTTACAAATGAGGAGTTTCACATGCAATTTTTCATCAGAGCCAACAATATTTGTGGGAATTACAAGTGTATGAATTCTAAATCTATATATAAAAGATACACAAGAGAAAAAAAGCATATAATACATTTTATATATTTATATTTTATATATTTATTAAAGTTAAAATAGGAAGTGCCTGCATTTATGGTTGTCTTTAATTAATGTTTTTCTTTTTCATATAGCATTGAGTTATTTTAGTAAGGCAGTACATTCGGATGATTCATTTTAATGAACTGGTTCAAAAAATACGATTCACTGAATCCACTGAATCATCATTCAGTTGTGTTCCTGAAACTCTATGTGCATTGTTTTACATTGTCTTTTTGTAGCGAAATAAACAATTAAATTCACAAAATGAATTGAATTATAAATAAGTTAGTGATGTTTAGATTAATTCATTTAGATTTTACTGAATTTTTAGTTTAATTAATTACTTAAGTTTGATGCTGTCACTAATTCATTTTTTTTATTGTCTTTGTGGCAGAAAAATGCTTCTCTTTTCAACCAAATTATGTAATCTGGTATTTAGAAAATTGAATAGCTTACAGCTTCAATGTAGTAAACTGGCTTATAGTGTAGTAAACCTTTTTTGAAAAAAAAAAAAAAATAGCTTCACAGTACTACTTGAAATTAAAAGTAGTTTGTGGTTTAGCTAGCATCAGTTTCCCAAGCTGCCATGCACATACACATGAACACAATGACACAGCACACTCATGCATACATGCCAGTGCACACGCACAACTTGTTTCAGTCCTCCAGTGTTTGTCCTGCAGAGCTGTTCATAGTGGCCGAGGGAGCCACAGACAGACACGGAAACCCCATCAGCTCTAATGCAGTGAAGGACGTGAGTTTCCTCTCCCTGTTCTCACCAGTGTGTATGTGTGTATGGTTGTGTGTGTGTGTGCACGCTTTTTTTTCCCTTGTAGAATCGTGCTGATAAGAAACGGCTTAATATCATCATAGTAGCTGAAGGTGCAGTAGACCAAAACAGCAAGCCCATAACCACAGAACTTATAAAGGACGTGAGTAATGCACAGCTACAGCCCATACCGCGCATTCATGCAAATTGAAGTTTTTCTTTTCTTACACTTAACAAATAAAAAATGTATGTTTTGGATTTGAGTTTTGGTAGACAGTGTTTTTTGCATGAATTTCAACTGTGTGAGTTTCCATGTGATTCTTTCCTTCATTTACTGGACTTATTGTAACAGTTGTGATCAGTGTCTCATTTACTTGAAGTCACTTTAAGTTTACTTTAAGATGCTTGAAGTTACGCGCAGTTTTTCTTACAGCAGTCATGTCTGTGGTTATGTTTCCTGAGCTTGCCTTTAATAAAATATTGCTTTTTTATGCATCTGTGTTTTAATTAATAGTGGAGTCCAGTTCAGTTCCATCTACTCTACCATTCAGAAGTTTGAGGTCAGTAAGATTTTTTGAAGAAGTTGACACTTTTAGTCAGCAAGGATGCATTAAAGTCAAAAGTGACAGTAAAGACATTTGCATTGTTACAGAAAAAGAAATACTTAAAATAAATAAATAAATGCTGTTCTTTTGAACTTTCTATTTATCAAAGAATCCTGGAAAAAATGTTTAATGGTTTCCACAACAGTAATAATATTAATAATAAGAATGTTTTATTCAGCAGCAAATCAGCATATTAGAATGATTTCTGAAGGATCATGTGACAGTGAAAACTGGAGTAATGCTGCTGAAAATTCAGGTTTTTCATCACAGGAATAAATTACATTTTAACATATATTAAGACAGAAAACAGTTATTTTAAATTGCAATAATATTTCACAATATTAGTATTTTACTGTATTATTAATCAAATAAATGCAGCCTTGGTGAGATATTTTAAAAATCTTACCAACCCTAAACTTTTGAATGGTGCTGTATGTCTGCCATTAAACTTTTAATTTCACGATCTTGCTGGATCTGTTTGAGAAACATCTGTATTTTATCTGATGTGAAGATTGTGTGATGACTCTCTGCTGCAGCTGGTGGTGCGCTGTTTGGGGTTTGACACGCGGGTCACCATTCTGGGTCACGTCCAGAGAGGAGGAACACCCTCTGCCTTTGACCGGATTTTGGTATGGTCCTGACTCAATAAATCCCAACTGTGTTTGATTGAGCTGGACAAAATCACTTTGACATGGTGTATTTAGTCTCTTTAGATCTCTGTCTCTTCCCGTTTCCTCCGTAGGCGAGTCGTATGGGAGTGGAAGCCGTGTTGGCCCTGTTAGAAGCGTCTCCTGGTACTCCAGCGTGTGTGGTGTCTCTGTGTGGGAACCAGGCTGTCAGGGTGCCTCTGATGGAGTGTGTTCAGATGGTGAGAAAGTAAATCGGCTAATGACAGTCTTTTGGGTTTTAAAGTTTATAGGGAAGTTAATATTAAATCTGGGAGCCTGACCTAGTGGTTAGTTCACATCAGTTCCTGTTTTCTGTCATATTTCCACATCTGTTTCAGTAAAAGACGTTACAAGGCCAAAGATAAATAAATAAAAAACAAAAAATAATTGATCATTTATGATGCATAATTTGTAATAAAGATGCGAATGAAAGTAAAATATATATTGTCGTCATATATAGTTGCTACATGTAGTATAATACAATATAAAAATCATAATATAGATATTGTTAACATATGTTCATATACAGATTTTACTGTGGGGATTTCAATTTTTATATATGTTACACATTTACAGTACATCTTCATCTACCCAGAGAATATGCATATGTGAAATTGCTTTACACATTACATATATGGCAATATCACTCTTGAGCAATATATTTCACATATTACATTTCCATATTTATTACTTTATTACTGCATATAAACATCATGGTCCATACTGTTTTAAATTAACTGGCAGTTCTGAATCTTTAGTTAATATAGTTCAGTTAAAAAGTGTTGTGTGTGTGTGTGTTGATGCTCTGTTTTAGTGTTTTGAGGTTATCAACCTGATTGTTTGTTGTATTGCAGACACAGGAGGTCCAGAAGGCCATGGATGAAATGCGATTTGAAGAAGCTGTAAAGCTGCGTGGCAGGTAAACCGCAAAAATGATCATTTTACACAGCAGATGTCAAAAGTAAAACTGTTCATCTTAGTTTTTGTGCTTTTAACCCAACAGAAAATGTCTGAATGAATTTTTAGATCCTTTTTCGTTTTTCTTTTGAAATTTTAGAAGTTTCGAAAACAACCTGAACACTTATAAACTCCTGTCTCATCGAAAAATTGATGAGGAACTTCCACACGTAAGTGATAATGACTTTCATCTTATTATTATAATAATATTGTGTATAACACATGTGCTCTGATTCAGCCTATTTCTGAGACACTGACAGCTCAAAATGTTTATTTGTTTTCTTTTGCGGGGATGAAGATGGAACACAGGAAGGCCGTGTATGTACATGGAATATACAAATAGAATAGAATAGAATAGAATACTGAATGCTTTTTCATCCGATAGATTCCTGAAGTTCCTTTTCCTATTTATTTTCTTAGTAAGCATTTGATTGATTTGTTCCATGTATAAAATATAATATAATAATATAATATATTGTTTTACTTCAGTGAAAGGTTAGATACTGAGAATTCTTTGAATGAAAGATCAAAGCGACAAATAATGTAGATTTATTTTCACAGCCTTCTTTGCTCATATTTACATTTGTGAGTGTAGGAAGAAAGACTGAATCATCTTTGTACATTGTCGTGGTGTTTTCTGAAGTAATTTACTCACAAACACACAAACGCAGTTTAATCCAGGATTTTGTTCTGTGTTTCTGTTGTGTAGCAGATTAGACTTCATTTGCACATGTCTACTTTGAGGTCATGTGACTCATTTTGAGAAGCAGGCTTGACTTCATGAACGAGAGGATTCAGTCAGGGGACTGTGTGTTTATGTTTTGTGATAATGCTCTCTTCTCTTCTCTAGAGCTCATTTAATGTGGCTGTGTTGAATGTTGGCGCTCCTGCAGCTGGCATGAATGCAGCCGTGCGTTCGGCCGTCAGGGTCGGGATCACCGAAGGCCACACTATGTTTGCGGTTAGTGATGGATTTGAGGGCTTCTATAAGGGACAGGTAATGCAACACAAACTAACAGACCATTATGTTTAATTGGTATTTTGTTAATTATGGGTGTTTTTATGGTGATGATGTTTCATCATTTATTTCTGGCACTTTTCAAATACTTTTTATGTAGGTACTAATAGGTAATCACAGATAATAATAATAATAATAATAATAATAGTTTTATTCTTCTCCCAGACACAGACTTTCAATTTTAAATCAAGAAAATCGATTGTAAAAATATTATAGATTTTTTTTTAAAGTATCATAATCCAAAATTAAGAGTGAAATAATTCTGATTATTTCAATATAATTTTTTAATTTATATAAAATGTAATTTCCATCGCAACCAACGATTTTACCTCTAATAAAAGTTTTTTGAAAATCAAGGTCAAATCAGCGTAATCAAAAATCAAGGTAAATATCACTTGAGAACAGATTAGATTATTTTTAATATTTTAATTACTATCATTTGTTGTGAAAAATTTCCAATCAAGTTCTAATTTAATTTTGTCAAATTATACCAAAAGTGTTAAAATATAATGCATATTTTGTGAAACTAGCCCTAGAAAGACTAAGGAGTCTGGCGTTTTATTCTAAAATTGTTTCAAATGTTTAATGTTGTAAAATACAATATATGACTAAGATGTTGTGGAAATGCCATTCAATTTTGACAAATAATTTTGCTAAAAATCTGGTGGTAATCCCAGTCTGTGAAACACTACAAGTCTGCACATGGACGTGTTTATGTAAATCAATCCCTTCCCAAATGAGATAAAGAGTCATGATTACAGTAAGCCCATTATTCCATCCCACAAT
Organism: Tor tambroides; assembly: GCA_021397915.2. Lineage (NCBI taxonomy): Eukaryota > Metazoa > Chordata > Actinopteri > Cypriniformes > Cyprinidae > Tor > Tor tambroides. The sequence continues at coordinate 189,460 of JAFVLL020031380.1, forward strand.
CCCCTGCTGCATTGTGCGCAGTGCCATAATTAACCTAGTGTAGCATTACAGATCTGTTCGATACTACTTTACTCTTTCAGAGGAAATGTTGTTAATGGCGATAATGCATGTTTGCCATTTAAATGCATGTTTGAGGCATTTTCTTGCTTACTTGGATAATTATATTTGATTGTATGTGTCTCCAGCAGTTTCGCAAAGTTTCTTTGTTGCTTTGTGTAACAGATGAAGAGATACAGAAGTTAAAACTCCATCCCATGTGTGCTCCTTCTTTGATTTTTTTTTTCTCTCTCAGATAAAAGAAATCAAGTGGGGTGATGTTGGGGGCTGGACAGGCCAGGGCGGGTCCCTGCTAGGAACAAAAAGGTAAGATTATATTTCTAAGGACTTATTGTCAATAAAAATACACTGATATGCATGTATGCAATGAATAAGATTATTCCTGGTATCATGAAATATCATTTTCAGAACTCTCCCTGCAAAACACATTGATAAAATTGCAGAACAGATGAGGATTCACAACATCAATGCTTTACTGGTTATTGGAGGATTTGAGGTATGTAATGTAACATTTACAGTATCTTCGTACAAATATGCTTTACAGTGATACATTTTTGTACATATTTTGCTGTATATCAATCAGTAAAAGAAGATTTTGATTGTATGACATTGAAGTTTAAAAAATAAAATAAGTACAGTCAACTCCTTTTTCCGGCATTTTTCATTAGGATGACATTATGTCGCTATTTTGTCTAAATTATTTTATCACTGTTTTATCAATTTACAGTGTTTTGGATTATCTTGTTATTTTAAAAATAAATACCTTACATTATAACAAATATATAAAAATCTTTACAACATACACTACTATTTAAACATTTGGGGTCAGTAAGATTTTTTTTTTTAAGAAATTTGACGAGAGTACATTAAATTGATCAAAAGTGACTAAAGACCTTAATAATGTTTCAAAGATTTCAAAATAAATGTCATTCTTTTGAACTTTCTACTAAGCAAATAATTCTGAAAGTAATGTATCATGATTTCCTCAAAAATATAAAGCAGCACAACTGTTTTCAACGTTGATAATAACAATAAGAAATGTTTCTTGAGCATAAAATCAGCATATGAGGATGATTTCTGAAGGATCGTGTGACACTGAAGACTGCTGAAAATTCAGCTTTGGATAACAGGAATAAGAATATTAATATATTAAAAATATATTAAAAATATATTCAAGTAGAAAACTGTTATTTAAAGTTGTAATAATATGTCACAATATTTCTTTTTTTTTTTTTTTTTACTGTATTTATCAAATAAATGTAGCCTTGGTGACCATAAAAGACTAAAAGATTAAAAAAATCTTACAGACCTCAAACTTTTGAACTGTTTTAAATCATCTTAAAGTGCCAGAATACAACACGCACCAAGTAAAAATTCTGCATTAATACTTACAGTACCGTCATAACCAAAGGGGCTTTCTGCCCCTCCCCCTTCTTAATATTACCCATAATTCTGGCCAGTGACCCATAAGACCTTGCTATGACCGCAGGCATATTTGGGGCTGTTGGAGCTTCAAGCAGCTCGTTCCAAACACGCAGAGCTTTGTGTTCCAATGGTGATGGTCCCGGCCACTGTGTCCAACAATATCCCCGGCTCAGACCTGAGTATCGGGGCAGACACGGCCCTCAACGCCATCACGGACGTAAGACGGCACACACTCGTGTCAGAGAGAGTGTGTGTGGGGTGGTGGGCATGTGTATCTGTTTGTCAAGAGCACTGTTTTGTCAGTGAGATACGCTGAAAGGTCAGGGCTGATGATGGCCAACCTCCCAGTTAGGGAACACACAGGTCAGACTAAAATACTTGAACACTCTCCGGATGGCATTTTAAGAGTCAACCTTCATAAGTAGGTAAATTTGGTTTGTAGATACACACTTGCAAAGCTTAGAAAGTGTGGTAGAGTGGTGTTTAGTGGGATGAAGTAGATTTCTTTTTGCTAGGATGAGGTAGAGCTGCATTTGGAGGGTGATGTAGAGCTGTTTAACAGTTAAACAGGTAAACTTGTGCTTGGTAAGATGATGCATTATGTTTACACGTACGGTTATAATACAGCCTTTATCTGTCTGACTAAGCATACACACTCTTAAAATGAAAGATTCTTTATTGGAATATAAAATCCATGTAATGTAATAAAGGTTCTTTATAAAAAATTCTTTAGATTACTGTTATTCACACTAAGAAAAAAATGGCTCTTTTAAGAACTGTTCACTGAAAGGTTCTTTCTTTGGGGAACACAAAATGGTTCTTCTGTGATATTGCTGTGAAAACCCCCTTTTGAAACCTTTTGAAGAAAACAAATGTTGTTAGGATGAAAAAAGGTTTAAGAATCACATTTTTATGTTGATCTGCCTCGGTGGTCTAACAGTACTTATCATTGTTAAAATGACTGAGATGGGCAATCAAATTTTAACAATGAAAGTTTTTTTCTTTTGTCAACTGTTTTATGATAGAAATGTAAAATCCCTCAAAACTCAACAGTAATATCCAGTGATGCAAAATACTTCACTTTTTCTTCAGATTTCATTCTTTGTATTGAAAAAATAGGTTATCATACAGTATACATGATCCATTTAATTCATAACTGAATGTGTCGAGACAAGAAACATTTAACGAAGTCATGTTGGTGTGTGTGTGCGTATTTTAGAATAAAAATATTATTTCCAAATAATTCAGATTGATTACAATAAATTCTAGTTCTTTTACTGTTTTTTCCCCCCTATTTTTTCTTTATTCCCTTTAAATTATTCAGCTCCTTTAAATAAAAAGATACTTATTTGTTTTGGTCCACCCTAATGTTCAAAATATGGTTATGGTCAATATTGGAATAGTTTAATACATTTTGTGCATCTCTTCTTTCAGATCATGCACACAACATTGAGGCCAATTGTAATCCAATTAACTTGCATACTGTATATACTGTAAAATATGCATTTCTGTAAATTACATTTTAAACAAATGACTATTGTCCAACTGAAATGTAATTATAAAGTGCATGAAAACATACTTGCTGTGTTTAGTAGGTTGACTCACTGCTCTATAGCTAGAGTTTTGTATAGTAGTATGAAGCAGAGCTGCATTATATAGGGTGAGATATCGCTGTGTGTGATAGTGAGGTTGGCAATCACTGCAGCTTGACTGAATCAGTGTGTCTAGAGACGAACACATGTGGTCACAAAGCACAGCCTGTTGCTCAGTCTCACACTTGACTCTATAACTGTGTGTTTGCAGCTTTTGTGTGTGTTTCTATTGCAGGCCTGGTCCAACACAAAGTGTTTATCATCACATCGTAGCACAATCATCCTGAGATCCAAACTGCAACATATAATTGCATTTTATGTTTGATTATAATGCATGTGATATGAAAACATTATCACTTAATTTATAAAATTATATTCATTTATTATTAATCTTTTACCTTTGAGCTCAGTTCTTCTATTCCCAAAACCATATATATATATATATATATATATATACATGCACACACACACACACACACACACACACTCCTAAACAAATGAACACATTAATTAAAGAGCACTGGGAATTGAGTTCAAAAGTTTTAGACAATAAATAACATCACTAACAACTAAAACCATTTGATGGCTAAAAATCAACACAATCTTTCATTAATATTCATGGATAATCTTTGATTAATATCCTGTTTATATTGTTGTGGAATTAACCTTTCATTTTGTGGGTTTCAGCAGTAATAAATAATTACATGCTTTAGTTTTTTTAACACTGATGCTCAATAACATTTTATTTTAATGTCAATGGACAGCATTTGCGGCAAACCGACGATTTCATGCATTCATTTTTAGGTTTAAATGCATGCAACATATTCTTTCCATAGACATTAAGTTGTTAATAACAAATCAAATCAAATGTAAGTGCAACTAACTGCATGCTGTTTTGGGCCAGGCCTGATGTCTAGTGTGTTTCTGTCTGCATGTGTGTGTTTTGATGTGCTGTTTAGGGTCTGGTTGTGCTGCAGATTGGTCTGGTTGTGCAGGTGTGTTCAGTTGGTTGCACTTTTCGGTCAGTCGGTTTGTGAGGCTTTCTGCTATCTAAGTTTAACTTCCCTCCGTCACCATTTAGCCAATGCCATGCCCACGTCATGAGTTGGAGCTCCATCTGGTGGTCAACTATATGTTGGTCTTGAGCAGACAGGAAACACTTTTACCCCTCAAAACAATCAGAAAGGACAGCTTATTCTGTTCTATTTAGTGTACACTAGTAAGAGTGAGCAGTCGTCCTAATGCATGTGCACTGCTACAGGCCTTTGAGAGTTTGCTGCAGCTGGTCGATGCCCGCAGCAGTTATGAGGAGTTCTGCGTGCCCATGTGCATGCTGCCCGCTACCATCAGTAATAATGTGTCCGGCACTGACCTCAGCATTGGCGCTGACACTTCCCTCAATGCCATAGTGGAGGTAAGATGCAACACCCTCAGCCGGAATGACAAGATGTCATGATGCCGATTAGCACAGCAGAAATGGAAAGAGAGAACTTGTCAGACTGTATCTTTAAAGGTGCACTAAGTCACTAACTCTTGCCATTCAAGATGTAGATGAGTTTGTTTCTTCATCAGAACAGATTAGGAGAAATTTAGCATTACATCACTTGCTCACCAATGGTGAATGGGTGCCGTCAGAATGAGAGTCCAAACTGATAAAAACATCACAATAATCCACAAGTAATCCACATGTCCATCAATTAATGTCTTACGGATTATTGTAATGTTTTTTATCAGTTGTTTGGACTCTAATTATGATGGCACCCATTCACTGCATAAGATCCATTGGTGAGGAAGTGTTGGATATATATATATATATATATATATATGTATATATGTATATATATATTTTTTTTTTCTTTTTTTACAAGTGGAAACAACTTAGTGCACCTTTACATTTTTACAATCATACCTGATTATGAGAAACACATACGGAATGTTTTTCCGGATTTCTTTTTTTTTTTTTCTTTCCTCACATACATGTAAATATCTGCCTTTGAGATATTAAGCTTTAGATGCAAGTTACATTATCTGAGGTTATATAACATACAAAACCATGTTTGTCCACTACAGATTTCCACTACAGGAAAGATTGCTATGCTGATCTGAAACGTTTGTATATTTTCCTAAGTTGCATGGCAAACATTTATCATCCTAAAAAAGGAACTGCACCTAAACACTTATTTATGAGTTGAAACCACATGCATGTTCTCTGTTGTTGTGCCTTGTGCTTGCATGTGATGGCTTGCGCACAGGTCCAAAATTAACACTCAGCCAGTGCCAACTGTGAGTAAAAGTGCAACATTATATATTGTGTAAGGTGAATTAATAATAGTTTGAATACTTGCTGAATTCACATGTATAATTCAAAAACTTAACTGTAATAAAGCATATCTTCCTTGACTTTTGTGACTAATAAAGTATTATTTACAGGCCATTATGAAATATTATTGAAAAAAAAAATATTATTTTTAAAATTTTGTTTCCAAAACTTTTTCAATAAATATTTAAAAACTTTTTTTATTCTCCCACCACTGCTCAGTTAGTTTTGGACCATGCTTTATGCTTATGTTATACTTCTGTAATATCCTGTATGTCTGAGTGTTTATGGTTATGTGTCAGATCTGCACTGGCTTGTGCATGAGTGTGATCATAACAGATATGTTTCATTCTTTAACTATTAAATTGTGCTTGTCAGACGTGTGATCGTATAAAGCAGTCGGCAAGCGGAACTAAGCGTCGTGTGTTCATCATTGAGACGATGGGCGGTTACTGTGGTTACCTGGCAACAGTGGGCGGCTTGGCGGCCGGAGCAGATGCAGCCTACATCTATGAAGAGCCGTTTGACATCCGAGACCTGCAGGTGAGAGACACGCCGTATTTTACTGTTATGTATGTGTGTGTTTTATATGTATATATATATATAGTTTGCAGTGTACACCTGCAGTGTAACTGTGTGGACAAGGTGATTCAGTCCTACTGAATATAGCTCTGCATTTATATATAGATTCATCTTGTGACCTAGATTGGCAAACACATCACTAACAAAAAAATTTACCAAAACTAAAACTTTTTTTAGACATGTACCAAGGTATCCTGTAAAAAAAAAAAAAAAAGTACCTTGGAGTGTCATAAATATGGTGAATATGAAAATTATAATGATTCGGTACTATGGCATAAATATCTGTGTAGGACATACAGTAGCCAAAGCTAAATCAATGATTCTTAATAGATGAGGGTCAAAGTTCAAATCTGCCCCCTTCTGTCAGACACAGGCATTACAGTGTACCCTTCTTCACGTCCTCTGTCTGCTCCGTCCCACACGCAGGCAGGAATATTTAGCAGAGTGTACTATTTAAGGAAAGAGAGAGAGAACATCAGCGTCATGCTGAGTTTTTATGAGTGCTCTATTTTTCAGTCTAACGTTGAACATTTAACTGAGAAGATGAAGACCAGCATCCAGAGAGGTTTAGTGCTCAGGTATGATCTAGCTGTCTTGCATTACAGCATTAATGCAATGGATTCATGTATCATGTAGCGCTATATGTGTAGAAGCAGTGAGGTGTGCTTGTATGTGTATGTTTTACAGGAATGAGAACTGCAGTGAGAACTACACCACTGACTTCATCTACCAGCTGTACAGTGAAGAGGGCAAAGGAGTCTTTGACTGCAGGAAGAACGTCCTGGGACACATGCAGCAGGTACAAACACACACACATAAGCAAACACACACA
>JAFVLL020031381.1:0-23194 GCA_021397915.2 Tor tambroides
TATATACATATATATATATAATATGCCAAAATATATGGAAAATATACTGTATGTTGTAAACAGTGAAAACAGTGAACGGTGAAATATATATTTAGTTTTAACCTTCACATACCAAAATATATTTCAAAATTTATTTCAGGGACAAGAAAATACATTTCCAGTCTAACAGTAGCCTACATTTAGGCTAAATGCAAATAAGGGTGGAATAGCCTAGATCAAAACTATATTTAAAATTATTTAATAATGTTTAATAATAGTGTTTATATATATATATATATATATATATATATATATATATATATTTTTTTTTTATTTTTTTTTTTTACATTGTTAAGTTTGTTCCAAATGTTCACTTGTGGTAAAGAAAAGGAGACAATCAAATTATTTTTCAGATGTGACATATGTGTATGTATTTTCTTGAATTAAAATATATGAAGGGCATAAGTATATTTTTTAAAACATATGTTCAAAAATATACAAAAAAAAACATGAATATATGTATAAATATATACATAAATATATTTTGAAACATTCTCGCAAATTTATTTTTCGCCATTTTTTGTATATTTTAAAATACCTTTAAAATATATATTTTTAACATATGGGAAAAGCCACAGAATGTAGATTTCATGATGTCTCTATAGAAGTTAAACTACATTCAGTTTGCTGTTTTGAAGAGTTATTGCAATGCAGCCACTAACTTCAATGAAGCAATGAGGAGCCAATATGTTTTAAAACAAATAATCATTTGTGTCGTTTTGTTTTGATTTTCAAGTTACTCCAGTAGGTGGCGACAAGTGACCTTTTTGAGCGAGTCACTGAATCATTCATTCAACCGATTCGATCAAACACACTGCTTCATTAAGCAATTGCTCACAACCGTTGATTTAATTTGCTCTTCTAACAAAAATTTTATTAGATTATATTATTATTTATATATTATTATACATACATTTTATATTTAATATTAATGATAGTGGTATTGTTTTTATTCACAATTTTAAAAAGTTAATATTGAGACAAATGTTTGGCTAACATTGCAAATGAACGCAGTTACCAATTTAATGCAATAATGCACCTTAAGTTTGCATAATGTGTTTGTTTTTGTACTTGCATATAACTTTTGGAAAAATTCAGATAATAGAGAACTCTAACCAAACTAAACAAAGCCCAGCGCCGAGATAACCTTCACTACTGTACTGACTGACCAAATGAAGGGTAGCGGATGTGTGTTTGGTGTCGTTGTCATTGTGTTATTGTTGCGGATGCGCAGTAGTGCTCTGGAGTCCGCGTGGAGCCGCAGCATCAGGCTATAAATCATCTGTCAGCCGATGACAGTTCTAAACGAGCGCTCTCATTGGACGAGACAAGTACATCACTTTGTGTGTTAGTTACTTGAGGCTCTGCCACGCCATCTGCGCACATTAAACCCAGCAGAAGCTGATGTGTGTGTATGTTTGTGTATTCATGACTGTGAATTTATGCCATTAAGAGAGAAATGAATTGCTCGTTATCTATGGCTGATAAATTCCTGACTGCTCGTTGTTACAGCTTTCCTCTTCATTCACTTTTTCTCTGCTGCTGGTTTTATGGTTTCTCTAAAACTAGCGTGTCGGCTGTGTTCAGAATGGAGGCAGAGAATATACTGGACACTGACTACTCTTTCTGAAAAATATGTGGAAAAGTCTACTTTAAACAATTCGGCAACAGTTCACATTTCACCCCAAAAATGATAATAATAATAATAATAATAAAAAGAATTTTTATTTTGCTTAAAGAAAATGAAGCCATATTTAGGAACATTGCCTTTTCCATGTTGTTGTTGTTGTTGTTGTTTTCATTTTATACGATTTTCAGGTATATACTTTTAAAATTTTGCATTTCCTCTTTATTCTGTATTTTTTTTATTTAAATTAAAAGCATAAATTAAATGCAGTATGACAAGACGATGATTACCATGATGTATACTTAATTTAAACAATATATCAAAATTTTGTTCACATAGCTATTATTATTATTATTATTATTATTATTTTCTTTCTATTTTATTTATTTTGCTTTTTTTTTTTTTTACAGAGAATTACAAGAATTTTGGGGAACTGTGCCTGAGCACTGTTTGCATTGCATTGTTTGTTACAAAAATAATGTCACATTGCAAGAAAAACAGCCTTACTGGTTTTTACTGTAATTTGTTATATTAATTATATAAATGTAAAATGTTTTCTTTATGCTAAACATTATTTCTTATTTCTGTCTTTTACATTTTGGGTTGAAACATGACCTGGACATACATATATATATATATATATATATTTGTCAGTGCCTTCAGTCAGTCCTGAAGACTCTTCAGAATCACATTTAGTCTGTTTGTGGGAGATGGATTCATATTTTTATGCTTGGGCAGGTTTTTCACTTCAAATGGAGGTTGGCAGAGGTGAGAGCAGCAGGTTTGAGTGGCCTGTGTCACAAAGATTTTCTCACACAAGAGTGTGGTTGCCAGGGTCTTGCTATCCAGTTTCTAAGGTGTTCTGTTCATAGATTGGTTGCTGGTTGTCAGGTTGTTCCTTAAGTTAAGTGGCATACCGTGGGGTTTCAGTCAGGGCCTTCAGTAAACAACTGTAAACTACTTACACGCATCTTACACATCTCTATTACAGCTAACACAGCCATATGCAAGGACCTTAACTGGCCCACATTTAAGTCTATGATATTCTGATCTCGAATCAATGGAGATTTTTTCAAGGTGAAAGGTGAAAATCAACAAATTCAGTCTAAATCCTGTGAAAACCGAAAGAGAAATGTTGACATTTGATTATACTATGACAAAATATAACAATCATTTTGTTTTAATAATGAGTTAAATATGTGAATATAAGGTGAATTTCACTAGAATTCTTCGAGTAGCCTTAAAATAGCCAAGAAGTGCACAATTCTGCATGCTGCCTTTAGAGGGCACTAAAAATACAACAGAGCAGTGAATCTCAAATGCTTTTGCTTCAGATTTTACATTCACATCAAGTGGTGACCAACACTCTACTGACATGTTTGTTATACATACTGTACATAAAAAAGACCTTAAAATAAAATAAAATAAAAATAATACTTTATGATTTATATATGTTTCCTGAATCTCAATAGCCAATAATCACTATGCACAATTATGTGGATAGTTAAATGTTATTATTTGCACAATAAAATTATATTTCACATAATAAAGTAAGACTGTATTGTATTTAAACTAAAAAAACCCAAAAAAAAAACCTGTATTATATACACCAGAGTTATTTCAGTATCATTGATAGATTTTGTGTAATATTTTGGGTTATATTTTATATTTACATTTTCTTTTTGACATTAATTTTAGTTAAAGTTTTACTAATTTTGTAGTGTAGTTTTGGCATTCGTATTAGTTTCTGGTTTTTTTATGTTGTCTATACAAATTTATATTACGTTTTAGTTTGAAAATGAGAAATGTTGGCTTGGTAACTATCTAAAATAATAGATTAATAAATAAAAAAAAAAGAAAAATTAATATATACACAATGATACTTCAGTTAATGTTTATTTATTTGAAGTAATCAGTAGTCTTACTGTAGTTTTTTCCCCTACTGTCTGTGACCCATTTTCGGGTCACAACTCAGCAGGAGTGAGAGTTGTAGAGGGTCATATAAGAGTCACAGACTGAATTTCAGATTCTAGATGGCTGTGGATCCTGCTGTACTTTGCTCTTGTGACCTTGAACAGCTATCTGCTCTATTGCATCTGTTTCTCTGTGCATATATGAGAATCTGTTCTCAGAATGGAGTTAAAAAACTGAATTCTTTGTATACTGAATGTTCACAAAAAGCCATGAAAGAAGGTTTTCTCTCGCTCTCCAGAAGATCAATTTCCATTACAGCGTGACAGTAAGTGAACATGACAGTCCAACAGCTCAAGGTTACACACTCTTAAAACTAAAGGTGCTTCACGATGCCATAGAAGAAGCTTTTTGTCTAAATGGTTCCATAAAGAACTTTTAACATCTCAAGAACCTTTCTGTTTCACAAACGTTCTGAAAAACCTCCTTCATCCTTTCACACAATTCTTCTTTTGCAGAATCAGGCGATCTGCAGACATATCCATCGTCTGGTTTTTCATTATTACTGTTTCAGTGTCCCTTTAAAAGTGTAATTATGACCTTCTTAACATTTGTTTTCTATACAGATAATGCATGCTATCGCATTGTTCTGGACATCCACATCAAATGATGTTAATGACGGGCAGTAAATGATAATGATCTGTATGAACAGCTTCATAAAGTGAATGTTTTTAATGTATTGATTATGCTGAAAGACATATAGCAGTGTCTGTTGTATATACTATGTAGTAAGTTGTCCTGAATACCACAATGCAGTCTAAGAAATAAAGACCCAAATAATACTATGAAAAATATGTATTATAAATATGTAAAATATTATTTTGAAAAAATGTAATTTTTATTATGTTCATTATAGTACTATCATGTTAGATGTATTATTTATTTTTGTTTGTTTTTTTCAAATATCTATTTAATTATTTATTATATTTATAATTTATTTTAATTTTAGAATTTTTTTATTCCATTTTGATATTTATCCATTTATGTTTAATAATCATTTATTAATGATTAATTAATATTAATTATTTATTTTATTTTATTTTATTATTATTTATTTCTGCATTGGTCCCCAGACCCCAGTTTGAAATCCTCTACTTATTTTTATTTATTTATTTTTTCAGTTTCATCAGTATTTATTCATTTTTTAAATAAAATTTCTATTATGTATTAATTTATTTTAATCTTCTAATTTATTTCAGTCCATTTTTATTACTTGTTGTTTAATAATTAATTAATTAATTTTTTCAATTTATTTATTTATTTATTTATTTATTTCTACGTTGGTCCCTGGACTCCAATTTAAAAACCTTTACTTTATACTATTTATGATTGCCAAGCAACTTGACACATACATAAATACTTTATGTATTTACTTTTATCAGTTCATTCATTTTTTTTCAACTATTTATGAATTTATTTATTTTAATCTTTTTATTATCAATTGTTAATTTATTTCTGGATTTGTCCACGGTCCTCAATTTGAACACCTCTGCTTTAGTCTATTTATGATCACCTAATTGACACATTAATGTACATGCAGTTTTTGTGTGGTGTGATAAATCGAGCCGTCCATCCAGTCAAACATGTCAACAACAGCAAGTCAAGAAGGTTTGTGACATTTGTAGTGTATACTATGTAGCACGTTGTCCTGAACACCACACTGCAGACTTAGAAACTGTCTAGAGTACATATTGTCATCAATATATTATTACTGCAGAAATCAGCCTGACATGTTTGTACACATTTTTCCCTGCAGTTTCACATTCACATCGACTCCAGAGTTTCCATCCTGACTGCCATGAAACCTCATAAATGACTGATTTGTATAGTGCTCTTCTACATGAGCAGCAACACAAACAGTGCTCTGGAAGACGGATTCACTGGATTAACATGCTACTAAGTTAATGAGCAGAGATCATTAAAAACATGCTAAAAATAGTAAGAGTCCATTTTCAATTGCACTGGAGTGTTTAGATCAATAGTTTCCAGTACTGATTGAAATATGTTTATAGTAAACACATCTCCTTGTATGCCTTCTTAGATTAGTTCTTCATTGAGCTAGTTGCAATGCATTATGAGATTACTTTCATATCTCTGTCAAGGCCTTATGAGAAAATCAAAAGTTAGGAGAAAGCTCCTTTATTTATGAAAAATATCTGCGCATCCTTAAAACAAAGTAAAGCAAAAATAAGATAAGACTTAAATGGAGTTTATACTGGCAAATAGGAAAGAAGAAAAAAAAAGATAAAATAAGGGGAAAGAAGATAAATAAACGCAATTTTCTCCAAACAAGTCTTATGACCTTGGCATTTCATAACACAACAATCTGTGAACAAAAACTCTCAAATCATTAACGTGATAATGCTTGGGTTGAGTTGTCGCAAATGCTGGTTAACCCATGATCTTTATCTTAAAGTTTTGTGACTTTTTCTCATTTAGGGCCATTCCTCTGGTGTATTTATATTTTTTTACACAAAATTTATACTATGAATATGATTCTGAAAGCACACTGGAAAAAAGTGCTTTTCCACACTTGTTTTGTTTAAAATGTAAATAAAATAAATAAATAAAAAAATATAGGTAAAGAACAATTATTAATTAAACAGCATTTATTTAAATAATTAAAAAGCATTTATTTATTTAGTTAGTGTGAGAAGTATTAATGTTAAAAGTTTAGTTTAGTTTATTTTTCACTGTGATTTTTGGTCAAATTGTATCGAATCCAATTAGGGTCTATTTGACCTCATAAAAATGACAGAATTTGAACATAATGCAAGTGTTAATGAAACATTATATAATCCATATCTGAAGCATTATTGAGAATCAAGAATATAGACAGTGAATAAGAAGAACTGATCTGTCTGAGACTGAGGTTTCTGTCATTTCCAGTCAGCGGTGACAGTGACCTGCTCCAATCCACATCAGTCTTCAGAAGATGACATTTTTAGAGGCCCGTCTGTGTGCAGCATGCGAGAAACAATAGGCGAGAGGAAAGTATTAGCGGCGTCCTCAATAACAGTGCCTTTGTTCCCCCTCCGCCCGAGCAAAGGCCACGCGAACATGAAAGACGGCCGTCAGACAGCAGGCCGCTTTGATTGCTGGGTCAGGACAACACGAACCGCTGTGGGTCCCTCACAAAGATGCTTTTCAAGTGAGAGAGATGAGCCTATCAGGTGAACATATTACAAGAGTGACACCAGATAAAAGGCACCGAGCGTCCATTTCTCTGCAACACTCATGAACTCTATGCATGAGCTAGATAAACTCAATTTACAAAAGAAAACGTGGTGTGTGCATGTGCAAAACCAACCAGCATAGAGCTAGATGTTCTTATTTGTTTTGAGTGTGTTGCTGTGTGGTTGCTAGGGTGTTACCAATTGTTTTTAAGTAGGTGTTACTGGCCCAAGTCAAAACGTCTTTATATTATGGGATGTCGTTGCTGTGCAGTTGATGAGGTGTTCTGTGTGGTTACTAGGGTGTTACTAAGGGTTTTTTTAAGTAGGTGCTTAGTGGCCTAAGTCAAAATAGCTATGATAGTATGGAGTGGTGTTGCTATGTGGTTGCTAATGTGTTTTGAGTGGTTGCTAGGGTGTTACTAAGTGTTTTTAGTAGGTGCTTACTGGCTCAAGTACAATTGCTATGATACTCTGGTGTGGTGTTGCTATGAAGTTGCTGAGGTGTTCTGAGTGGTTACTAGGGTGTTTCTAAGCATTGCTTTGCACTTAATAATGGGTGGTTGCTAGGGTGTTACTAAGTTTTTTTTAAAGTAGGTGCTTACTGGCTCAAGTCAAATAGCTATGATATTATGGGATGCCACTGCTGTGCAGTTGCTAAGGTGTTCTGTGTGGTGACTAGGGTGTTGCTAAGTGTTTTTTTAAATAGGTGCTTGCTGGTTAAAGTCAAAACAGCTATGATATTATGGGTTGGCATTGCTATGCAGTTGCTAATTTGTTATGCAGTTGCTGAGTGGTAACTAGGGTGTTTCTAAGCATTGCTTTGAAATTGCTAATTTGTTTTGAGTGGTTGCTAGGGTGTTGCTAAATGTTTTTAAGTAGGTGCTTATAGGCCCAAGTCAAATTAGCTATTACATTCCAGTGTGGTGTTGCTATGAAGTTGCTAAGGTGTTCTGAGCAGTTACTAGGGTGTTTCCAATCATTGTTATGCAGTTGCTATTGAGTTTTGAGTGGTTGCTAGGGTGTAACTAAGTGTTTTTAAATAAGCACTTACTGGCCCAAGTCAAAATAGCTATGATATTATGGGATGGTGTTGCTAAGGTGTTCTGAGTAATTACTAGAGTGTTTCTAAGCTTTGCTACGCACTTGCTAATGTGTTTTGAGTGGTTGCTAGGGTGTTACTAAGTGTTTTTTTTTTTTTTTAAATAGGCACTTACTGGCCCAAGTCAAAATAGCTATAATTTTATAGGATGGTGATGCTTTGCAGTTGCTATAGTGTACTGAGTGGTTGCTAGGGTGTTTATAAGTGTTTTTTAAATATGCATTTACTGGCTCATGTCAAAGCAGCTATGATATTATGGGCTGGTGTTGCTATACAGTTCACCTACAGTTAAGGTGTTCTGAGTGGTTGCTAGGGTGTTGCTAAGTGTTTTTAAGTAGGCACTTACTGGCCCAGGTAAAAATAGCTATGATATTATGGGGTGCTGTTGCTATGCAGTTGCTAAGGCATTGCCAGGTGGTTGTCAGGCGTTTCTTGGTCTAGATATGGCTTGAAACTCTCTTTCAATAAGTTTAAGTGAAGTTTAATACTTTGTTTAAGGGGGCCGATCAAATCAAAAACATTAAATATGAGCAATAATAATAGTTTTGCTTCCCTTAGCAAACAACTAACTGTGGTTTTACTTTATACATGTCTCAGATTCACTGTAAGAGCCTTTTATTTCACTTGATCTCCTGCTGTTAGTTCAGAAACAAACTTTGTTGAAGTGCTGTGAGCTGACATTGACTCTGATTGGCTCCATCATTTCCTCACCAGGCAGATATTCAGACACACAAACGCTGCTGATGAAGAGATCTCATCAGACATCTGAACGCTCGTGACGAAGAAGCCACCAAGTCATATTCAAACCACTAATCTTAAAAATAAACGACGAGAATTTTTAAGGCAAAACCGCCCCCAAAAAGCACCACTGACCTCCAAATATGATCTTATTTATAATCTTATGACTTAATTTATGAAATATGAAGGTCTTTTTAGTAAGATTTTATAGGCATGTGCATAATTTCTTATATAACTACCCATTAATACTGTGAAAAGTGTATATTATAAATGTCAAAAATATTATCTGAAAAATATTTAGTTGCATTATTCTACACAATATAATAATGTCAAAATGTATTATTTATTTACCTATTTATCTATTATTAATTATTTTATGCATTTAAATCAAATTTTTATGCTTTTATTTAGGCTATTTATAAAAAAAAATATTTTTATGCACTTATGTATTTAATCAAATTAATTATTAATTTATTGTATTCTTTTCATTATTTACTTATTTATTTTACATTTACATTGAGTCATTTAGCAGATGCTTTTATCCAAAACAACTTACAAATGAGTAAGCAAACAAAACCAACAACAAAAAAATCTTTTTTTTTTTTTTTACACTGTTTTTCTCTCAACTTTTCCATCAGTCAGACAAGTAAACAACCGCAAGTCAAGAAGGTTCATGACTATTATTGCTTATACCGAAAGGACCTTTATGTGACCATCTCTGTCTGTAGCGTTTGGCCAGTGATTAATCTGTCATCTTCTGATAACATCAAGGCTTCGCATTGATATTGCGCTTCTCCATCTCCCAAACCTGAGACGTGTGAATACAGTTGGTTAGGCAAACCTGACGCTGTCAGCACAGGAAGGTCACGATGTCGACGGTGTGACATTACACATCTCTGAAATAATTCGAGCACTTAAGAAAATCAGACGTGCAATTAGCACCTTTGCACCATGAGATCCGTTACCAATATCATTGGCCACTAGCCGTTAGTAATGGGCTTCAAGAGAAAACTCAATCACACTCTTGGACCGCAAATGAATCAAAGGTGACATCGTTATCCTTGTGGACTTCTGACTGTGGACGAGATCGAGGGCATTGAGCTCGAATGGCATCTGATTACAAATGCTCAGGTCCGAAGGCTTCGCTTTATGTCCCGAGTGAGAAATTGCACCACTTTAATTGGGTATTAAAGGTCTGGGAAACACATTGTTCCTCACGTTTGCTCTAAAAATAAAGGTTTTAATGGATCTTAAGTATCAGCAGTTCATATGCAACATCTTCTCATGAGAGCTGAAGTCATGGATATTAAGTTTGCTTGATGTTAAATGTCTGAATCTCTATTTTTGTTTTAAGGTAAACTCACATTTACAGTTTCATGGGTGAAATCTAGTCATTTCAATAGGAACCCATGCAAATGGGAATTTCTCTTGAGGGCGAAAGATTTCCTTAAGATTTTTTTCTTTTAACCTATATTTATGTAGTGATTTAAAATTTTTTTTTTTTTTTAATATTTAATTATTTTAATCTTAAAACCTGTGTTTACTTATTTTAATCTTTTATTTATTTTTAAATTTCCATTATATTATTTGCAAAAAAATCACCTTTAAATGTAGTCAGTATTTCTTAATCTCATATTCATTTTGTAGTCTATATTATTGACTAAAACTGTACATAAAACAACATTTTAGTCAATGAAATTTACATATGAGATAACGATAATGTCTAAAAATGTTAAATTGTAACATACTGAATTTTATGGCGCTTATTCCAAATGTGTTAGGATCTTTGCTTATTGATATATCTGTAGTTCATTTTCAGTTTAGGTCCCCAACACCATGTATTATTTATTTACATATTTATTGTAAATAATATTTTTATTCAATTTTAATTGATTTTTTTTATAATATTTGTATTTAATTATTTCAATATATTTATAATTTTTTTTAAGTTTATTATTTACGCATATTGTTTTTTACATTTTTATTTTTGACAAGAATTTTTAAATTTAGTCAATATTTCTAATCAATAAAAATAACATACAAGCTGACAATGTGTAAAATGTTACAGACCAAACTAGTGTATTTTTAAAGCAACATGTACTTTAAACATTTATAGATGGATATTTGCTAATTAACCTCGTATATATCAGATGTGTTTCAGCTAATTAACTCTGTAGTAAAGTAGTTCATCTTTCAGACACAACAATCCCCAACATACTGTGATTAAACTACTTCTACATTTTTTTCTTCTGCCAAGAGTGTGTTTTAATTAAACTTGTTTAATCATCATGATGTCTCATCTTCAGAAAGTTAGTTGAGAGATGAGATTAACCCTGAATGTCTTTCTTGATGCCACAAACCCTGTACCAGTTTCTTGTGATTTTCAGTGGACTGTTGCTGTTTTTCTGTACAGTTTGCATCAGATGCATTCAGCCAGATCTACTGAATCGAACTTCACACGGATATTAAACACCACAGTTTGTCTTGCAGTATACAATTGCTTACAAAATGAGAGATGCAATCATTCCCATAAGATTTCACTCTCGAGGGTTCTCTCTCCTCGCAGAAATAATCACCGTCATTGGTGAGCTGTTCGCTGAGGTGCTTTGACCCAGTTGGATGGTGGCGGGCAATTTTGGTGAAAAAGCCCCATTGATAACAGTGTCATTTCAGCGTCCTGCTGTGTGATGGTCATCTTTATGTTCTGTTCTGCTCCTCCAGACTGTTGGGTTCCCGGCGCCTGTTACACTGATATAAAAAGAATTCAATTTAGTTTTATTTGTAAAGTGTGTTTCACAGAACAAACTGTTCCAAAGCAGCTTTACAATGAACATTGCCCTACATTTGCTTTTAGAGAAATCTGCAGGAGCTGATGCTTTTCCAACTGAGGGAGAGATGCAAAAAGAGTTATTAAAGTTAAATGCTGTTGATGATTCAGCACGAATAGTCTTTGAAAAACCAACCGTGCGTTTTGTTGCTGATGGTCATCATAAACAAGAACAGTATCACTGTCCATTAAAGGAATAGTGTAGCCTGAAATGAAAATTTGCTGAAAATGTGTTCTATCCAAGTTGTAGATGAGTTTGTTTGTTCATCAGATTTGGAGAAATGTGCCATTGCATCACTGTCTCAGCAATGGACGCTCTGCAGTGAATGGGTGCCGTCAGAATGAGAGTCCAAACAGCTGATAAAAACATCACAATAATCCACACCACTCCAGTCCATCAGTTAATGTCTTGAGAAGACAAAAGATAAAATAAATCCATCATTAAGATGTTTTTAACTAAAATCCGAGTCCATAATCTATAATAACGCTTCCTCCAGTGTAAAAGTCCATCTCCTGTTGTCTCTCACATCAAAATTCAGCCACATATTTGTTTAGAGCTGTTTTGGCTTGTAAACGCTGCTTGATCTGTGCAGATCTCTCTCCTGATTCAGACCAGACTATCTGTAAATGTAATGTGAAGGTAAAAGAGCGGGCAGGGAAGTGTATTTAAGCACAGGGATAGATTAATAAATAAGCAGGGAAACACTAGAAACAAGTGATAGCATACAACAACTGACAAACCACAACAGAAACACAAGCGCTATTTATACACAAGGGAAACAAGCTAAACAAGATAACAAGGGGGCGTGGTTAATGAGAAACACCTGGGGTAACTACAAAGAACTACAAAACATGGCACAAGACAGGAAATAACATAAAAGTCCAGCAACACAAAGAATACATGACAGTAAAACTCTGAAATGTTTATTTTTCTTGTTGTGATTATAATGCTATTTAAAGGTTATAGAAATGTTTCTTACAACATTCTACTAACTTTATTATTAGTCAAAATATAACATTACTTGATTTATTTTTAATATTCTAACTTCAAAATGTCTGTTTTTTCTTGTTGTGATTAAAAAAGTTCCCTGTTAGCTGGAGTGGTGTGGATTACTTGTGGATTATTGTGATGTTTTTATCAGCTGTTTGGACTCGCATTCTGACGGCACCCATTCACTGCAGAGGATCCATTGCTGAGACACATTTCTCCAAATCTGATGAAGAAACAAACTCATCCTAATTTTGGATGGCCTGAGGGTGAGCACATTTTCAGCTAATGTTCATTTCCGGCTGACCTATTCCTTTACGGCTAAAATACACACACTGGTTAAAATACACACCTGCACGTGCAAAACATTTCTTTAAAATCAGACTCTTATTATTATTTGTGAGTTTAGCTATTAGCTATCAGAGTGTTTTTACTCTAAGTTCTTGTAAAGGGCTGAAAACTTTAAATGGGCCATTTACAGTATATAACAAGGCAGAGAGGCGATTATAGGTCACTAATCAATGAATTCTGGAGGTCACAGACGAGACAAAAACAAAAGCTGTGATGCTTTAATTGCCTTAAAGATAAAAGAATGCTGTTTGAGACGATTGCTAAAACACAGACTGGCTCTTCTGGCACAGGTCAGATCCCTTTCATGAGCCCATCATCACAGTCAGGCGACGGTGTTTTTAACTCGCAGGTAAGAGGGGAATTAGCATATTTCAAAAAGCATTATGCAACGTTTTCTGAAATGCAATACAGCCGTGCATTAATGCGA
The DNA here is from genome assembly GCA_021397915.2 of Tor tambroides. Classification (NCBI taxonomy): domain Eukaryota; kingdom Metazoa; phylum Chordata; class Actinopteri; order Cypriniformes; family Cyprinidae; genus Tor; species Tor tambroides. The sequence continues at coordinate 13,244 of JAFVLL020031381.1, forward strand.
ATATTTTCTCATCTAGGAACCACTGAGTTTCTGTAAAATATTGGGTTATTCAGACAAAACAAACCCCGCTCTCCAGCTGCGCGCGGGAAGTGTGGCTCTTTTTATTTGTTTTTCATTTGCAGATTTTTCTCCTCTGAACTTTTTTCCGGGGCTTTGAGGTGTAAATGCAGCAGTTAAATCATCTGAAGTATATGCTGCTATCATTTGTAATTGGATGTTGTCAAAATAAGTCATTTGAAAGCGCCTCGCACGGCTGCGTGTGCCGCTGTACTATCAACTCTGCAGTGAAAAATTGCTTTGTTTTCTTTATTTCAGCTGCCTACATCTTTATTGTGCAAACACTTGACACATTTGCATAAGACGCCTCGCGTGTCGCCACGATGAAATATTAATGGATTTGTCCGGAGTTCAGCCATAAGAAATCAAAACTTTCTTCTGCATATTTAGAAACCTTGAACTTTGCAATACACCAGACATATGGGAGATTACTGGGCTCTCAGTTGTAATTTTACACATTTATTTTGGGGGTTTTGCATCACTTTTTTTATTTCAGATCTACTTAAATTGATATGCTTGTGATTTGGATATCTTTATTTTATTTTGGCCATCAGTTTGGGGATATTTTAGTAATATTATTCTATCTCTCCTGTCTGGTTAGGTTTACATTTATCCATGAATCATTTAGTCATCCCACTGCGCTCATGCCTGGCTATGACTCGAGCCAAAAAACAATATCACCAAAAAATAACAGAGAATAAATAAAACACAAGCACTGCAGTCAGCCTGGAGATAAAGAAAAAAAATCAGCAAATTGGCAATTAACTGTAAGACAGTGAGAGGGCAATTAAATTTGTTTATCAGGGATGAACATGTCCTGACGACGGCCCGAGAGACGCAAGGTAAGCATTTTACATCTGCTCACCATCATTACCGGGCTTGTTCTTTCTGCTGTTTTTTTTTTGTGCATGTTGACATACAGAAACTCATTCACTGATTCGGATACGCGGTTTGATGCCAATTCATGGTTACACGAGCGGAACGACCCGAGTGAATGTCGATGAGAGACCCTAAACAGGTCAATTCATAGATCTATGGAGGAGAAACTAAGAAACACTCTCATTGTTGCAGTGCTGATGGATGTGAAGGATGCCTCAGTAAAACCGTCCATCATTCTGATGCTTCTCCAGTGCTTTGGTTTTAGAACAGACATATGCATTGTCAGAGTGATTAGAAGTTATGTTACAGACAACTTAAAATCAAAATTGCAATATATGCATTTGATCAATATGTGTGTTCCCAGTCAATCAAACTTTGGTGTTGCAAGCAGCTCTAGAGAGTTGAGGAACAACTCAAATGTTTATTTCTACTGACGTAACCCAAGGCCTCAATATTCAATATTCATTTCACTCTGGAATACTTCACATTTCGGAGTAAAATATGCTGTGGATCTGTATTGTTATTGTTAAAACTTCAACAACAAAAAAACTTGAGAAATGTTGCTTTGGCAACTAACTGAAATAAAATACATTTGAGGTACTGAAATGACTAAAACTATAATAAATACAAATTAAAGCTAAATAAAATAAAATAAAAACTGAAATTTTTAAATTAATGAATTTTTTTAATTGATGTAACCAAGGATACAATATTCATTATTTATTTCACTTTGGAATTCACATTAAGTTATGAATATGCTGTGAAATTTAAAACTTAAGCTATTTTAAAAATGTTGGTAATTGAAATAAAGCTTAAAAATTCAAATAAATACATAAATATTATACAAAAAACTTGCACATGAAAAACTTCGGTGCTTGGACCCCCCAAAAAACCTAAACGGAAATAAATCTAAACTAAATAATAATAAAAAATACAATTAAAAAAATAAATTACATTAAAAGTGTAACAGAAAATGTTCCATTTTACATTAAAATGTTACATTTAAATTTATTTTAAAAATAATAATTACAAATAATTAAAATGAAAACTAAAAAAAAAAATGTAAAAACAACAAGTAATTTTAAAATATTAATAAATACTATAATAGTATATAAAAAATACTAAAATAAAGTTGATAAAAATATTGAGATATGATTGTGAACACAGTGATCATGTCCACCATTTCTTATCTCTAATGCACATTGAAAACCCTAGCTATACCATTACATATTGCTAGGATAGGTGAGAAACAGTGGACATGCTCACTGTGTTCACAATCATATATCTCAATATTTGCTAAAGGGAAATGTGTCTTGAGGAACATAATGTAAGGAAAACACCAATCCACACAGGGAAGGGATTTCATTTACATGAGACTGTCTCACTTGTGCTTGTGAGTCCACTGAGAAAACACACACACACACACACACACCTACAGGAAAGAGTCTCATCACATCTGCTGCATTTGTAGAAAGAAAAGCTCTGCGATCAAACCTCATCTGCTGCTGAAATCAGTTCAGACGAATCCCACCTTAAACGCTGAAAATCTGACTGCTGAACCGGAGAGATTTTCTGCTTCTGTCGCTGTGGGAAACACAGAGGAGCCGTTTTACTGCTCAGAAACAAACGAAAAAAAACCCATCCTTTAGGAGACATAAAATAGACACAAGCGACTCAATTGTTGACATTCAACAAGCGAGTTCATTGAGTTTGGATTGCAGACTTTCCCAAAGGACACACAAATGACAAATGAGATCTTTCTAAAACCTCAGTTGGTTCTTCTAGACATCCATAAGATTAAATGAAACTCGCATTGAGATTTTTCCTTAGGTTTCCTGCTTGTATTGAAAAAAAATCGGTCTCCAGATCAAAAGTCAGATCTCAATATAAACTTCTCATCAAATGATCTGGGCTGCTCTATTGACTTTCTAGCTCTATTCTATCAGTATAATCAATTAATGTCTCTTTTTGAAAATGTCTCATAAAACATTACTAAAGCTGACAATTAAATAAAGCACAAGTGATCTCTATTAAGTCTCCATAAAATAATTTAATGATGAAAATAAAGTTCTTTTATAATGAACTAGTAAATGCATATCTGAAAGATATCACATTATTATCCAACTGTTACAGACAACATGAAATCACATTCACAGCAGTCTCATTTTAATATTGTTTATATAGCTACTATTATAGTATTCATTGATGTTTTGAATTAGCTTCTACTTTTAGATTTGATTTTAATTTTAGTTTGTTTTACTGTTTTTTTGTGCTTTTGTCATTTTTATTAGTTTTTAATATTCTTTTTAGTTTTAATTTATTTATTTTTTTATTATTGTTTTAGTAATTTTAGCTTGTTTTAGTTAGTTGCCAATGCAAGTTTTTAGTTTTTCATGTATTGAACATTTACACATTTTAAATGCATATTTTTCAATGTTTCCCATATTTTCCCAATATGTATTATTATTATTATTATTATTATTATTATTATTTTAGTATTCTTAGACATCAATAAGATTAAACTTAAATTGAGATTTTTCCTAAAACACCATTCAATATATAATTCAAACTGCAGGTGAAATTAGTTTAAAAATATAAATAAATAAATGTGAAAATAACACATTTTAATGGATTTTTCTGTGTTTCAGATGCTAGACTTCAGCAAATGTCTCACTGCATCTTACTGTCGTCTATAAAAAAAAGCAATAAAAAGAGCTATTAAAATGTTTAAATTCATTATTATCCATTGTAATCCATCCCAGACAAATCCAGATCCTCAAACATCTCCTTTACTCTCAGTTTTGATGCAGTATTTAGAAAGCAGTAAGTTTTTCACCTGAGTGATTTTCCCTCGGGAGCAAGCAGCTCAAACTCTAATCAAAACCCTACAGAAGGAAAATGTCTCTACTGTAAAACCCCAACCTCTGGAGATGTGAATCAGTGAAGCTCTGGCGAATCTCCAGAGAGCGATAAGAGCGATCGCTCGGCTCCAGGATTCATTTGAGAAGAGGAAAAAACCAGACTCTCTGGCGGCTGAAAAATACACGACAATTTGAAGTCTGACTGTCCAATAACTCAGCGGCGAAAGGCCTGGCGGCTGTTTCTGCTGCGGCGTGTCAGATTGAGCAGCCGTTGTTGGCTCTCGATGGGCTTCCATCCTTCATCACGATAAAAAAATTAATCGCACTGATTCTATCAACTTTTGTGGGCCGCTCCAATCTGTTTTCAAGGGCACCAGTCATGTCCTTTCCAGAAGTTTCTCAAGTCTTGTGTGTGTGTTTCAGGTTTGCTGCGAAGTTCAGTCTCATTGACAAGGCAATCGCGAATGCGCTATATTTATTAATAACTGCAGATGGAGGATTTCGACTTCACTGCTTAGGAGTAAAATCAATGGGTGTCGTGTGTTACCTAACGAATCGATGCATGCTGGGAAGGGTCTTCCACGCAGAGGTAAACACACACACAGATCAATTATTGGTGCAGGTCTGTATCAGAATGTGGACTATTGAACTGTTTGGGAAATCATCGGAAATCAAAACCAGCTGCGGGAAACTACATCTGACCAGCTGTGATGGAAGGAGACTGAAATCATAAAAAATATTTGTGTTACCTGAAATAAAATAAACATTAACTGAAATAAAATAAAATATTACAAAAAATGTTTTATTTCAGCTAGTCACCAAGGCATATGTACAATAATAATAATAAAAAACATTGATATGAAAATTTATACTTAATATTCAATTTTAATATCAATTTAATTTGTTTTATTTTTATATGAAAGAAAAAAATTTCAGCTAGTCACCAAGGCATATGTACAATAATAATAATAAAAAACATTGATATGAAAATTTATACTTAATATTCAATTTTAATATCAATTTAATTTGTTTTATTTTTTATATGAAAGAAAAATTAAACACTGTATAGGCATATTAAAAAAATATGAACATTTTTTATTAAATTTAAAATTAAATCACAAGACCTATAATAAAAATGAATCAAAATTATATACTATAATAGGATATTAATGATATTAAAATAACACTGGTGTTTTTCACAGTAATGCCATAGAAGAACCATTTTGTATAATGTAAATATATAATTTTAAATGACAGTGTCAACTAAAAATTTTATTGGACCTAATAAAATTGGGAAAAAATATATAAAAGGACGAATACTGAAAAAATATTATCACTACTATCCAGTGTTATTATAGTAAACTAACACCATAATAAATAAATAAATAAATAAATGAAAACATTTGTTACTTGATTAGCTTAAATCCGAAAAAAATATTTTAATTTAACTTCATGTACAAAAGTAGATAGAATATAAATAAAATCAACATAAGTTATACAGACAAAAAAAAATAAAAAATACTTGACAAAAACACAAGGCAACAGTTATTTTGATTTAGCCTAACTTGATGTACTAAAAAAAACCTAAAACTGAAATAAAAACTATGTAGTTTAAAAAAACCAATAAAAATGGCAACACAATAAAAAATTACTATAAAGTTTATTAAATGTAAAATGAAAACTAACTGAAATATTAACAAAACTATAATAGGATCTCAATGATACTAAAATAGCATTAGTGTACAACTGGTGAAAAATGCTGCTGAATTTATTAAAAGCTGAAAACACAATGTCTGTATGAGGCGTTTAAGATGTTAAGATGTCTTATTAAGCATCACAAATCACAGCACAAGTGAAGCACTAATCATCTTTTCTTTTTTTTTCTTTTTTTTTTTTTTTTTTTTAAGTGTGAAGAACTTTTTAATAATCTTAAGAACCTTTTTCCACTATTAAAAAAAACCTTTTTGTAATAGAAAGATTGCATGGATGTTAAATGTTCCTCATAGATCCATCATTGGCAATAAAGAAGCTGTATTTTTTTTTTTTTTTTTAAGTACTCTGTCCTGACTGACCCGACGCCTGACGTCATTTCATCAGCCACATCCACCGTTTCATGCGACTGACGTACATTAGATCACCCTGACATTCCTAAGAAAGGCATAAATGGGCAAAAAGTAGCAGTAATTATCATTAATGAGGCTAATTTAGTGTGAAAATAAGAAATGGCAGACAGTTTGACGTGTCACGGCGAGAGCTAATAATCACACAGGCTGTTCTCGGATGATAAAATGCAATAGTAGCTGATAAAATACGTTGTAGTGGCCCAGATGAATCTGTAGTGCTTTGATTAAGAAGCTCGGCTGGGTTAACCTGTTTGAGTAATTAACAGCTTCACATGGATTCAATGATTCCCAGTGTGACTGAGAAATTCATCAAGATACGCCGCTCTTGTTTAATGCTTTCATAATGGAGGTCATTTAAAGATGCAATAGATTACTGTATTATTACAAGCATCATGAGACAAAGAGGCCTTACTGCTGTAATGTCTGACGTATTGCAAACTATGCTTGGCAAAATCTCATTACATTATGACAGCTGTTTCAATGCAATTAAAAAAAGATATATATATAATTTATATACTTGATAAAAAATGTTAATATCACTGTAAACATACAATAAATGTCTAGTGTGAATATATCATTTTAAATGAGTGTCAACTTAATTTTTTTTTAAATCTAATAAAAATGTATATTAAAAAAGAATAAAAAAATAAATAAATATAAAATATTATCACTGCTATCCAAGGTTATTATAGTGAACTAAAACCATTAAAAAAGATATTCTTGTTAAATTTTTAAACTAATTTTGTTAAAATTCATGTAGTTTAATGATGTATTAAAATAACTAATATATATATATATATATATATATATCAAAAACTATTTAAAATGACAAACACACAATTATTTATTAATTAATTATTTTCATTTTAAAATGAAAATAGAATTCAAAATAAGCAAAACTACCCATATTTTTTATAAAAATTTCAATTTAAAAATATAGATTAAAAATTCATAAATTATACAAAAATAAAAATTATATATATATATATATATATATATATATATATATATATTAGTACAATTATATACATATACAAATATTTATTTAAATATTTCTTAAATTTTTTTTTTTTTTTTTTCAATTAAAATGTCCATAAGTTGGAATTGGTTTAAAAATGGTGGCATCATGAATAAACAGAATATAAAACCCACATTGCACTACTAACCTTTAAAACATGAGCATTCACTTACCTTCTGACCGTCTCTTGATTTTCTCTCTCTGTGTGTCAGTGTATTAGTCTGTGACTCTGATTAACGGCAGATCGAGACATTAAAATAATGATTCTACAGCACATGACGTTTCTGCTTCTCTGGAGGAGCTGGTCTCATGGACTCTCAAGGCTTATCAAGGACCAAATCTTCTCTGAGCAATTCAGGGCCACTGCGGACTGCAGTAAATCACCACGAAATGGAGTATAGAGATTGAGGTGAGAGCGAGGGAGTCAGGGAGAAAGAGAGGGCTAGACAGAGAGACAGCAAATCAAAACAAGTTACCAAAGGAACACTAACAGTGATTCACTTCACAGATCAAGGCAATGTGCTTCATTTAACTGGAAAGCTAAACAGTGCTAACATTGCTGACTGGAAAATAGCAATCTGCTGAACACTGCATCCAGTCTGAAAAATGTCTAATGCCATAAATATTATGAAATAATAATATGGAATTCTGAGTTTCTCTCTCATAATTCTGACTCTGTCTTGCAATTCTGAGATTTTTTTCTCAGAATTATGAAGAAAATATCAGAATTGTGAGATATAGACTCAGAATGATGAGATATAAAATGAGAACTGAAAGATATGAATTCAGAATTACAAGAAATAAATACAGAAATGTAAGATATAAACTTAAAATTACAAAAACTTATTACTAGATATAAATTTAGAATTGCAAGATATAGACTCAGAATTCTGAGATATACATTTAAAATAGCAAGATATAAACTTAGAATTTTCAGATATAAATGTAGAATTTTGAGATATCAATGTAGAATTTTGAAATATAAATTTAAAATGGCAAGATATAAATTCAGAATTTTGAGATATAAACCCAGAACTGTGAGATATAAACTTAGAATTCTGGCATATAATTTTAAAATGGCAAGATATAAATTTAGAATTGTGAGAAATACATTTAGAATTTTGAAACAGAAATTTAAAATGGTAAGATATAAACTTGGAATTTTGAGGTATACATTTAGAATTTTGAGATATAAACTCAGAACTGTGACATAAACTTGAATTTTGAAATATAAACTGAGAATTCTGACTTTTTATGGCAATTCTGAGTTTATATCTCACAATTATGAATTATTTCCTCAGAACTGCAAGAAATAGTGAGAATTGTTAGATAAAAAGACACAATGATCCTTTTTCATTTTTTTATCATGTCAGAAACAAGCTTCCATAAAATATATTAATATTTCATATTTAAATGTTTAGAATTTTCCAGAATTTTAGTTCTGAAAGAAAAAAAAAAAAAAAAAAACTTTAGACTTACGTAGTCACAAACACACACATCATTAGTATGAAAGCCCTCTTCTCTTTCTTTGTTCTCATAGTCATATCAAACACACGCTTAATTACTGTTATTAAACTGCTGCAGATGTTTGCCAGCACCACAGATGGACTATGATACTGTTTGCTGAATGTTTACACTCATAACATCAAAAGATCACGATGAATCAGTTCTGATTATAAAATAACAGTTACTGACATTCAGTCGTTAAAAGTTTACCACATAAAAATATCATCTTCATTACCATATCTATTAGTAATTTCGTTTTTCACAGCAGTAATGAAGCTCTGCTGCTAATTTACAAATGCTATTAAACTTCTTGCAAGAACCTGTCAAAACAATTACAGGGAGAGATGTGGATATACACATGTACAAAGATGTTTGCATGATGAATCAGCTTATAATCATCATTAATCAGTGTTATAAATATATAAACAAATAAACCCACACACACACACACACACATTGATTTCCCTGTGCAGTGCGGTTTTATGCTCAGTGTAATGAATGAGTTTACATGCATGATTTATGCTTAAAGGAACAGTTCACCCAAAAATGAAAAATGTGCTTACTCTCAGATCATCCAAGATGTAGATGAGTTTGTTTCTTCATCAGATTTGGAGAAATGTAGTATTGCATCAGTGTCTCAGCAATGGAGCCTCTGCAGTGAATGGGTGCCGTCAGAATGAGAGTCCAAACAGCTGATAAAAACATCACAATAATCCACAAGTAATTCACACCGCTCCAGTCCATCAGTTAACATCTTGAGAAGCCAAAAGCTGAAACAAATCCATCATTAAGACGTTTTTAACTAAAATACAAGTCCATAATCCATAATAACGCTTCCTCCAGTGAAAAAGTGGACTGGTCTGAATTAGAGGGTGACACGGGAGTGGATTTTCAAACCTCTCCCGTCCCACTCCCACAAAATAAAAAAATAAAAAAAATAAAAAAAAAAATCTCGTCCCGTCCCAATCCCACGAAAAAACTGGGGAAAAATCCCGTCCCGTTCCACTCCCGGAAGAATGACTCCCACTCCCGTTTTGTGGTTTTTTTTTTTTTTTTTTTGGCCGGAATCTGCCAGTTACAGTAAAAATACAGTACAGATCACAGCGTGCCCACCTTAGTTGAATAAAAATCCAAAATTTATTTTTTTGTTATTATATTGAACTGAAAGCCATCTTAAACAATGCACAGTGTGCATTGCACACACATTAAATTTCATGTAAATCATCCATGCTAACACACACGTTTTCTATTTGAACTGTTTTCATTTGAAAGTAGACATTTCACTCTATATTTTTCATACACGGAGTCAGAGGCGTCATGCCCATTCAAAGTGAGGGGGCACGTGCTCCCTCAGATTTCTGAGCCAAGTGGATTTTGACTGCAGCTTCCAAAAGACAAAAAATAGCCGATTCATATTTTCTATATTTAATACAATCACACCAGCGTGATTAGAACGTTAAGTGCGTCATATCATCAGCTGCTAAATTCAAATCTGCGTTCCCTGGCT
>JAFVLL020031383.1:0-11316 GCA_021397915.2 Tor tambroides
AAAACCTGGACTGAACTGAACTGAGATCATTTCCAACATAACTGTTGCAAAAACATTTAAAAAAGCAGTTGTCAAATAAAAGAACAAACAAAATTTCAGAGAAACAGTACTTATCAGAACTATAGTAATTATTAACTATGGCAATAATTTTATACATTTCTCAAAGATTTTCTTCCATTCCACATAAACTTAATCTGACATTTAAATTATCCAGTGAATGATTTAGTCTTAATTACAACAGAAAGATGAACATCATTTTGCGCCATACATTCCAGCTATTAAAAAAAACTATTATAAAATTGCCATCTAAATTTAATAAAAAATGTGATAAATTTTTATCTCTTTTCCTAAATGGTAGTTTTAAAAAGGAGCCAGAGATTCTTAGATTCCAAAACTACCAGTGAATTAAAGATTATTAAACCATTTGTGTGTTTTGAATTTTAATTCAGGGCAGAGTATTATTTCATGAAGAGAGTATTCAGTCTGTTGTATTTGAGAGTATTTGCTGTTAAAAGCCCCAGGTCTGCTGAGAGAAATGAGGCAGCCACTGGAAAACTCTGTATAGCTATCTTTGTGAGGACATTCATTGACACAACGCAATCTCTAGCTCCTTACCCTAACCCTACTCATCAGAACTAAGTGCCCCACCCAAACCCTTACCCTAAACGTACCCTTTACCCAATTATAACCTGACCCCTAAAACCAAGTCTTAAACCAAGCCCCCTAAAAACCTCAAACAGGCCTTTAAAGGGCTCTCAGAAAGTGAGGACTGGCCAAAATGACCAATTTTCCCTCACTCCGATGGTCTAAAACTCAAACCGGCCCTCACAAAGATAGCTGTACAAGTACACACACACACACACACACACACACACGTCTGGTTTGCTATCCTTGTGGGGACTCTCCATAGACGTAATGGTTTTCTACTGTACAGACCGTATATTCTATTGCCCTACACCAACCCTACACCTAACCCTACCCCTTACAGGAAACTTTTTTGCATTTTTAGATTTTCAAAAAACTTCATTCTGTGTGATTTATTAGCTTGTTTACCCGTGGGGACCTCAATTTAGGTCCCCACCATGACACAAGTCCCCATGAGTCTGTGTGTATTCAGGTTCCTCACCGGAATATAAAAACAGGTACACACACACACACACACACACACACACACACACAAGGTGGTGATTTTGTATGAATTAGTTCTTACAATATGATTTTTATGGAAACAGAATTTTTTAGAAAAAAAAAAAATTAAGCATCATATATTTCCATACAAATCACACTGTAGAAAAGAAAAAAAAAAAAGGTGATGATATCAATTATTTGGCGATTTTGTATGAATTAGTATGAGGTGATTTGTATGGAAATGTAAAATTTTAGAAAAAACATAAGCATGAACATCCACCCCTAACTGTCAGTGTGGCACAAGTGTGACATCATACACAGTATACAGTAAATGTAACATTTACGAATTGCAATGAGAGTGTGTTAAAATTATTCACAAAAAAAATAAATAAATAAATAAATAAATATCTTTTTTATATCTGTGGCAACAGTGCAGATCATTGTGTCACTTGCAGTACCACTTATATTACCCAGTCTCTAAATACAGCATATACGTAAACTGGCACTTCTCAAGCTCTACCAATGATTTTCACACCATGGAGAATTCAGTTTACCTTGTCTTCTTGCCTGATATTACCAGCTTATTTAAATATTAGTGTGTTTGTGTGTGTTTGCAAAACTGCCTGTGGTGTTCATAACCCTTAGCAGAGGTGAACAGCCTGCAACAATGCAGATATGGACTCAGGGTGCACCAGGTCACAGTCTAGTAAGGAGGGAGGTGGCAATGAATAGTCTTGTTTACCGTCCAGGACTGTCATCATTCCCCACTTGGCCTAAATATGTGACACATCCTAAGACATATACAGGATAGAATGGGGACACTGCACAATTAGAAACAGGCAACAGATACAGCTCACTGAAAAGGTGTATTAAACGCCTCAAAGTGAGGGGAAGGGAGTGAGGGGAAGGGCAAGAGGGAGGGAGGGAGGGAGAGGTAAACACTGCCAACATAGTCATAGTGACCCTCACATATCACCTGCTGATTGCAGTACACTTTAAAGTATGGAAGATGTCGCATTTACAGTCTGTCTGAGATTTTGCTACAGTTGCAAAGCAATTCCAGTGAGGTAAGGATCACAAGCAAATCAGATCAGAAGACTCAGGGTGAGAGGGACGGAGAGAGAAAGAGAAGGAAATCAAAGCAGGTATAGAATTGAGAGGAGATATAAATGAGATGGGATTACTTTATCGAGCTTGGCAGAGGAAGGGCCTTTTGTGCACAGGGCTTCATCAGATCTGTGTGCCCTAAAGCCTCGCTTGGGTTACAAAGCCCCAGCACTTCGGGGACTTTCAACTTTACATTGCATCCAGGAGAAATTCCCCCCTGCTCCTCCGGGGAGGTTGAAAGGGTAGGGCTTATGGTGGTTGGAGTTTTTAAAAATGCCACAGATTTACAACTAGGGGTGGTCGGTAAAACCAAAATCTTATTTGGTGCTATGATATATCACAATATAGTTGTATATATATTTTACAACAATATATTTTTATTATATGTTATTACAAAAATATATTTTATTTATTTATTTATTGTTATTACATAAGAACAAAGAAGCAAATTACAAACAATGGACAATTAAAAAAAGAACAGAAGTTTTTCAGGTACAATAGGTTTATTAAACATATTTAACAGGTATTCAAATGTAAAAAAAAAAAAAAAAACCTTGACATAATCTTCACTGTAATAATTTAATATAAAGTGATTCTTTTAAGATACACAAGTTATTTTAAAAGTGACTTTCTCTTTGCCTTTGTTGTTTGATTAATATTAATGACACAGATGGTAGCAATATATTAAGCTGCTGTCACTTTAAGATCTAATGCACAAATCTTATATACTGACACACATATGGTTTTGGTTTTTACCCAACTGTTTACATTCATTTAAATCATAACCGACTGTATTTACTGTATGTGAATACTCCATACGATTTTGACAATTGTGTTTGTATTTGACTGCACTCAAGAGAGTTGAATGCACTTTTTTTTTCACAGCATATTTCGCTTAATAAATATTTTTCACAATTATGCACACACTGGCCTTTATTTTCTTACTAATGCATGTTTCTTTATCATTCTAATGTGTCAATAACTGGGTTATCAGATATATACAGCAATATAGCAAAACTTATTAACGATAGACACTTTATATCATCACACATATATATAGTCATATTGACGCCCAGCCCTATTTACTACATTTGTAAATTCTTCCAGAGTTCACAATGTAGGTGTTCTCTGATGTGGTTTTAATGCTCTGCCTCCTTTAGGCAATGTGATGCCCTGCCAAATATAATCCATCCATGAGAAACCTCCATATGCACCACAACACACACAGGACTGTCTGCAGCCTGAGAGCATGTTTTGGTATGTGTTGCAGACCATTAGTGGTTCCATGGTGTGACCCTGGAGGGTGTGTGGCAGGACAGATCCATAACTTTTCATAATGCTAATAATAGCTGCTATTATCAGTACTGTTACACACTCAGACAAAAATGAATCACGCACTCTGGTCCAGTTTTTAGCCCCAGAATCATAGTTGCGAGACAGAGAGAGAGTGACATGCCGAGGTTAAGCCATAATTACTGCTTTTGATTATTGTTCAAACAAACGATACGCAATAATGAAAACAAAAAAAAAAGTCATTACAACAGTCTATTCTGTGTCGCAATGGTGTTTAACCTTTACAGACTCAAGGACCTCCATTATATAAAGTTAGACCTCCTGCAGCACACTGTTATCATTAACAAAAAAGAAAAAAGAAACTTAACTAAATTGAAAAATTTAAGAAAAAAGAAAAATAAACTCTTTAATTAACCTGCCCAGTATCTTCACAGATTGGGTGGAACCATGGCTCTACAGTCATGCACTAAAATAAAAGACTGTAGATGTCTGCATAATGAAAAGAGCTTTTAAGTGATTTAGAGTGAAGTGTGTTTGAGGGTAAGATTAAGAGCATTTAAGACAATTTACAGATAATAATAAATCTGATGGGCTGATTTACTAAGTGTCCTTAAGTGTCTTTTCACATTGGGATACCTATTTGAAGTAGTCATCCACTCAGGACCTTTCAAAAATATTTCTTCATGAATATAATAATGACTTAAAACTGAAATGGCTAGTGAACCGATGACTGAGCTGGAAATGTTCTAAATGGCTTTTCACAGCCATATTTTAATCTTTCTTGACATTTTTTGGAAAAGAACAGGGAAAAGAGTAAGGATGAGAAAAGTAGAGTGTAATGAACAAAAGTGGCATAAATCTGCCAAAAATCAGCCTGTACTACTGCAGTGATGAACTGTATATAGTATTTACAGATATTAACAGATATACCTGCTCAAGCTGTATGCTATGTAGGTGTAAAATAGTCCCTGGGCCAACAATGATGTGTAGGCACACAACAGAGTTTGGAGTGATGTGGATGTGTCCTGGAGTGGGTGAAGTCATCAGTGTTAAACAAACACAAAATAAGTCTTTCCATTAGTGGGGAGGTAAGAATCAGGAAAAGTTTTAATGTTTACATAAATCAGTTTAAAAATAGTTTGCAGTATGCTGATATGCTCATCTTGAGAGTGAGCTGGTATGAGGATAAAGCTGCATCAATTAATAGACAAGTTTTTGAAACACTGCGTTAGACAAATTAATAATATGGATAGACATACAAAGATCTTGATATTACCTAATCCTTTTCACAAATAAATTTGCATATTACCTAAAAAATTACAGTCTTTGTATTTGAATTTGTCACCAATTAATGAGTACTGTGAAGTCACACACAAAAACTGCTTGTAAATATTGTTAATCAGGACCCCAGTGGGATTTAAAAAAAAAAAAAACGCATTTCCAATCTTTAAAGTAAGGAAGAGGGAGTTTTACCTCCTACTACTACTGTAATTATATTTGTAAGGTTTACGTAGAATGGCGTCATTAGTTTTCAGTCCTGCTGTGTAATGCCTTGCCATAATAAAAAATGTGGAATTTCAGCATTAATAAGTATAAAATAGCTTAAAGCTTTAAGTATTTGCATGAGCAATATATGGAAAGCTGGCTGTTAGAAACAATGCATCAAAATACTGTAGCTTAATTCTTTAAAACCAATTGCAGTAAATAATTTTCTATTTGTTTTTATTAATTAATTAAAAAAATAATTTGTCATACAAGATTATTTAAATGAACTAGGGAAAGCAAAAAGGAGTCAAATTAAAAGTTGCAAAAAAAAAAAAAAAAAAAGAAAAGAAAAAGCTTAATAAAAAGTAACCAGTTTGCACCATGTTAAAAATCCACATAATGTGTGAGTTATCCACATATTAATTCAAGCATAATCTCAAAATGTCAAACAGGGACATAAGAATGTTGTAGTTAATTAGAGTTCTGAATGAAAGCATGTTGCCATTTCATGAATCTACAATAAAAACTGAATTTGAATGTTGCAGTAATAGGATATGAATAAGAAGGAAATCAGAGAGACTTTTTTTTTTTCTCTCAGTAGGCAGCATTTCCATTTTTAACCATAGTTATTATTTCGCTTCCCTATTTTTCCCTTTCTTCTTTGACCGAGTCCACCAGTATCCATTTGTCCAGTGATTGCAGATGCAAGATGTGAGCAGTCTTTAAACAGATCAAATCAGGGCTCCCACTGAAAGGCAAAGCCACTTCACAGCCGAAACACTGCAACGTTAACCACTCGGCTTTCCTGCTACCACATGCTGCCAACAAAAATGAAGAAATTCACGCTGCCCTAACAGGCCAAATCACTAAGGAAGTGTGACGCTCCAGCTAAATCCCTGTTCCTGCTCTGCTATCTGTAACGGTCTGCCGGTAATGACGAAAGTGGAATCAATTGACGAAATCCCTCTCTGCTGCCTTGATCTCTTAAACAACCCATATTGAAAATGCAAATATGATGGAGGATGAGAAAGACAAGACTTTCTGATAGCATTCAACTGCACTCAGAATTATGAGTGACCAGCTGATAAGGATAGACAGCTGCTTGGCCAATGGAAGATATGCTGATTGATTCACACGATTTACATGGATCAAGAAAAATCGAAAGTTGCTTTGAGCTTCTTCCATCTCCAATTTCCAGCAACAAAGAGACCATTCAGATCATAAAAACAGCACAAAGGGGATTCTGAAGCATGCCAAGAATAACTAGCGGTTCGTCTCATCCATGTGCAAATGGAAAAAAAAAAAAAAAAAAACTTAAATGTATATTTGCATGATGGAGAGCACAGCAAATGAACAATGGAGTGATAGAAAGGGACAGTTCATGGAAAAACGAAACACTTATCATTTACGTCATTCTAACATCATGATTCCAAAATCTTCTGTGGGACACAAAATAAAATACTCTAAATAATGATTCTCATTCACTAAATGTGTTTGTACAAATGTATTAGCCAAATCTGCATACATTTTACGGTGAAAAATGCACACATTGTACATTTTTGCTCTGCAAACATTTTTACAAACAAATCATGATTCACCAAAAAAACTTTCATACTAAAATTTATTCTAAATTTACAAAAAAAATAAATAAAAAATAAATAAATAAATGCAGGAACAACCCTAGCCACACAAAAGCAAAAGCACATTGCTATCGTAGAAAATCGTAGAAGTAAATGATGGCAAAATTGTCATTTCTGACAAAACTATCCCTTTAAGAAGAAGAGAAAGAGAGAGTGAGAGAAACTAAAATCTGTCTGTTAGTGGATCTTTCACACTTAAGTGAAAAGTTAATGGTCAGTATTATTACGACGATAATGCCCTTGAAGGCAAAATCCCAGGACAGATCATTTGTCAAATACAATACCAAGCCCACATGACTGTTCCCTTTAAGTTAAATATGTTTCTAATCATATATTAGTATGTGTATGGGTGCAGTGACACATAAAAATGTTTCTCCAAGCATGCACCTTGGGGCCACGCATGCTTTCACTTGCCACCACGGCTTTGCCACCATTACAGTAAGCTCCCTGAGTTCATTTATCACCATCCTCTCAGTGACAGCACAGTGGCATAGACACATTCCCTCGTGCATTTGTCCTTTCTTGTTTAGGAACTCTCCTGCACAATCCTTCTCTAAAGTGCTGTGGCCCAATCCAAGACAGTTAAAGTATTTACGACCAGCTCTGGTTTTAAGGGCCTTCTTAAATAGATATGTGCACGGCTCCAATTTCCCTGGTGGTTAATAAAGCATCACTCTGTGGTGGGCTGCATTTGAAGTTCTACACTCCATATATATTGAACCACTTATAAGCAGTAAGAGAAAAGCTTGCCCTCCCTCAATCTCATGTGAAGGTTAGCAGGCTTTACGAGGGACAGCCATACCCCTATTGAGTGCATTTTACCATTCGCCATTGGATTTTATCCAGGCACTTGCAAGTTGGAGGTTCTGCATGTATATTCCAGCAGTCCATTGATGAAAACATAATTTCAGGTGTTTAATAAAGAACTTCAAAACTGCTTTTCCGTTAAAAGAGCATTCACATGTTAATTATGTTTTTGATCCTTTAACATTATAAACTTACATTTGGATGGACAGAATTATCATAAGGTCATCTTTTTGAATACAGTAACAAAGTGAAGACTAACTGCAAGGTTGGAAATTATTCCACAACACACCTTCAGATCTTGAACTGTAGATGAGCGATGCATTATTCAGCAGAAGGCATTTGCAGTCACTCCAGCTGGTTGTATTTCAGTGCCGTGGCTCTGTTGTAGGTGATCAAGCATGACCTGTCGGGGTGTTTATGAGGAAATGTATACATGAGGGCACTGAGCTGAATTTAAACAGGTTACAAAGAGTCAATGAACCTCATCTGGCTCAGACACTGAAACATTGGGGTTTACACAAAAATGATTAAGTTAGATACCTTTCAAGCAGTTTTTAGTTTTAAGGGCAGCAGGATTGCATTGAGCCTTTTGAGTGTGAGTGATGACTTGAAAAACATTCCATAACTATTTTTAAGACAGAATCATAAGGCAGGTCATAAAGAAACAAAAATAAAATGCCAGATAAAACCGACAAATTTACTATCAAGACTGAAGATATATAGCTCACAGCAGGTATGCATAAGGTGAAGTTAGGTCACCACATGTAGCTGCATGTATATTAGTCTGATTTTGTGTGGCACATTATAATTGGAAATGGAAAAAAAAAAGTCATTATGCAACATGCTTAAATTGCCTGTTGAATATTTTTTCCGTAGCTATTATTACCTTGTGCACTGCACAGTATATAATGAGCTTCATTACCATAATTAGGAATTGAGAGTTATTATTTAGCTTACTTTTAATAATGACTCTTTTAAGTTTAAGTACTTATTGAATTAATTTGATTGGTTAACATCTGGTGGTTACATATCACTAATTATAAATAAAAAGGCTGGTGCCTGCCATATAGTACATGCTATACTTTGGCTGTTTAATATTACTATAATCATCCAGGATGCATTAAATTGATTAAAAAAGACATTTATAATGAAATGAAAGATGTCTATTTCAAATTAAAACGTTTTATTCATCAAAAAAAAAAAAAAATCCTGTAACAAAAATAATAAGCAACACAAAGCCTTTTTAACTTAACTTGAGTAATAATAAGAAATGTTTCTTGAGCACCAAATCAGCATATTAGAATGATTTCTGAAGGATCACGTGACACTGAAGACAGGAGTAATGACTGCTGAAAATCCAGCTTTGCTATCAGAGGAATACATATCATACTGAATATGCCACTTATACTTTCTAGAAGTTATTCTCTATTTAAAAGGCTTGTGCACCTGAAGACTCAAGACTTTAAAACACAATGAGTTTGGCATTTCTGTCCCCTTCATGTTCAAGAGTGCCATAGCTATTAAACGATATTGGCTTATATATGTGACCTATTCTCTGATCTTTTCATATCGTGACACCAAAGGGATAGGGGTTCAGACTGCCCTGATGAGTATTATCAAAGACGCTTTAAAAATAGTACACCCCTGCCTTCTGACCTAGCACTTAGAATTACTAAGATGGATTAGGGTAACAGCAGAGGTTATAGAAGGCTTTTGTCCCTACCAGCACGTCGGGCTAGACTCCAGCCTTGAGTACCTGCTCTCTTCACCACACATTCTGCCCTATTTACAACTTAAAATTACAATGGCTCAGTTTGTCGAAGCACATAATACTTATGTACTTAGATACTTAATATCTACGGCAGGTTTCCCAAACCTGTCGTTAACCAAGTAGAGTGTAAAAACATTAATAAATTAACTGGAGCCTCAGACCACTCAAAAGTGCAATGCGTACAAACGGATCTATCTCATTGCTTTCAGTTTATCAAAGGGGGGCATTTCATACATACGAATGCATTTTGATCACTGCATGGCTATTATACATCATGTTGGAGAATAAAATACTAAAACAAATAGTAAATAAATAAATAAATATAATTTTTATATTTTATTTGGCAGTCTTGCATACCATGTGATAGGCCTAAATTAACATGAAAAGGCATAACTTTATGTAGGCCTACTTTGACAAGCATTTAAATTGAACTGAGATGACATATTCTTAATAATGATAGATGCATCACAAGAAAATGTGCAAAGGTAACTATGACATATTTGGGTCACGTAAGTCTGCAGTACTTTTTACAAATAAACAAACATAGATAAATGTTAACAAAGTTCATTTGAGTGTTCTAAATAAGCTCTCATTTTCTCTTCATCATCCTCTTCTTTCTAAATTGGCAGAATGAAATCTGTTCCTGTAGCCTATACAGCATACACTGGTGCCGTTTATTGCAGTGGTTTTCTGTGTGCATATGTTAAGTTTCAAAGTACAAGCGTAGGCCCAATAGTAACTCCAAAGACCATTACTGACCTGCACATATGTCTAAAATCTTTTTTTATTAAATTCTGAAATTCGTTCACCTTAACATGATGAGACATTTCCATATTTGGCAGCCTTTTCACATTATTTTGTGATATGAACAGATTTTTGAATATATTGGTGAAAGTTTAATGTTATTGAAGAATTATTGGACCTGACAGCTGTGCTACTGATGCAGCTGTGAGGAGTCTACATACTGGTTTGGGAAACAGGAGTTACTCTATGGTTACAGCAACGATTCACATGAAAACAAAGGATATTTATTGCTGTACAAATGTTGCTAACTTATAAGGATGCTCCTTTATCTATGGACACTTTTGACTCTGTGGACTTTTCCCCTTCAAAACTGCCAATATTTGCAATGTTGGTATAATTTGACAAAATTATAAATATATGTTTCATATTTCATCAAAAACATGCTTTTTACTGACACTGTTCTTGGTAACTAAACGTTATCAAACTTATTAATAGTAAAATTGCTGGAAGTGGTGGAAATGACAGCAAACTGTTTTAATAAAAATCAACCCCTGAGACATAAAAAGTGCCCGTAGTTGAGGAAAATCCAATAAAGAGTAGAAAAACAAAAAAATGCTGACATATAATCAAATATTTTTTTAAAGGAAATCAGCTTTTAAAGGATCACATTCTCCATGTTTACTTCTATTTGGATTATCAGGTATAACCACTCCTAGCATCTGTGAATGTCTTCATCCTGCCCTGTGTTAGTTTAATCTGACATCTGGATTTAAGCATTGATAATCTTCTTAAACCTACAAATAGATACCCATCCATTTCTCCAGAAGAGAACAAGGCATTTACTTTTTTTCAGGGTTTTTTTCACAGTTCACTTAACTGCAATATCGGCTTTGGTCCAGCCTATTGCTAAGGGATCAATACTCATAGATGCTGTTACTGTATCAGCTCATCTGACAAATCCAATTCAATTATCTGCTGCTGAAGGAGAAAAACTGATCCATCCAGAGCTTTGAGGACCTGAAGAGCATTTTCCTTTTGAGAGAGACCAATGAGAATGTGAATTCTGCACCGCCCTTGGGATTGATCTCACAATATTATATATATCCTGTAGCATTACCACAGGATGAGCAAGGAGCAACCTATGTGATAACCTATCTGATGTGACCACAAGCAAATGTCCCTCTTGTTTATTTTATCCCCTTACAGACAGACAACACATCGCATGCATATTAGATTTGACTTTTTTTTTCTTTTTTTTTTTACTTAATTGTGTTGTGTTTTAGGGTTGATGGAAATGTTACTGGATAATGTCCTTCCAGCAAATTACTAGTATATTTGACA
>JAFVLL020031384.1:0-15844 GCA_021397915.2 Tor tambroides
TGTATAGTCAGATGGTTAACTGTTGTATAGCTCTATTGTTTTTCTTATACTTGCATTGTTGTATGTTTATCTTATGTTTAACTAGTATGTAGCACTGTGGTCCTGCGAGACACGACATTTCGTTCCACTACATGTACACACATGTAGCAGAATGACAATAAAGCTCAACTTGACTTGACTTGAAGTCACGTTTTTTTTACACTTATCTATAACAGAGATATATATATATATATATATATAGATCAGTGTTTTTTATCATCTGAAACATGCTGCATCTTTTATTTCAAAGCGACTCATATAATGCAATTAACATCAACAAGAAAAAACATGCAATGTGCGTACAGTACACATCTGTATTGATGCAGAATGAGAGAGATGCGTACAGCCGAGTGCATTTCACACAGGCTCCTAGTTCACTTTCACTTTAAATAAGTTGTGTATGCTTGACATTTAAAATAAATGTTGTTTATAGTGAATTCCCCTATAATTTTTAAAAAATATTTATGATGTAGTCTTAATCCATATGATGCATGTGCTAAGTGAGCGATCATGCATCCCTAACAATTTTACATAACTTATTCTCATGTGACCGACACTTTAGGTTATGTTGTGAATTTAGGCAATGTTCAGAATGGCATACTACTCATACTATTTCTATGACATTTGCTCTGGTATAAAGCCAGAGCACACTGCATTGAATACAGCATCCCACAATGCAATGCGATCGATTTGACCTTCCATTTCCAGTGTGAGGAATGAGCTGGAAACGTTATCAATGACTCATTATTTCATTTCAGTACATACAGTAGAGACATTTAACATGCATTTTAAAGAATACTTGCATTTTTATGCAGTATTACTGTGCAGTATGCGGTACGCTTGTATTCCATTCAGAAGATTGTCTAAATGGGTGATCATGCTAAACTTTAAGTATGCAAAATTATTTCAGAATTGAAATTACACATGCGATGTGATGAGAAATACTACTTCATTGTTGAATACTGCATACTATTTTACTTACAAATAGTATACAGTATATGCTGTGCATTCTGTAGTACACTAGTATTCTTCAAGTATAACAAATTATTGCATATTAAAAAAAATATTGTCTGCTTTAAGCATGCAAAATTGTAAGTATGCAAACTTATTTCAGAACTGAAATGACATGCAATTATGGTTTTATTAAGTATGCAAAATTTTAAATATGCAAAATTGCACACGCAACATGAGGTTGTGTAGTATACTACTTTATTGCTGAATACTGCATGCTGTTTCACCTCCAACACTTAAAACTAGTATACAGTATATACTGTGCAGTAAGCAGTGTGCTTGTGTTTTTTAATTATGCAAAGGTATTGCATACTTTAAGTATGCAAAATTGCAGGCATGCAAAATTATTTCAGAACTGGAATTACACATGCAATGTAATGCAGTTGTGCTACTTCCTTGATGAATACAGCACTATTTTACATTCTAGCATACAGTATATACTGTGCAGTATGCTTGTATTTTTTAAAATGTATGCTTTAAGTATGCAAAATTGAAAGTATGCAAAATAATTTTGAAACTGGAATTACACATGCAATATAATAGAGTATATACTGTGCAGTATGCAGTATACTTGTTTTCCATTAAGAACAAAACCTAAAGTGCCTGTCCCACAAAACTTAGCATGAAAAATTATTTTATGCAAAAATATGGGCAACAGGATATGATGCCATATTCCAGGGTGTCTTTTTTACTAAATAATAAAATTATTATTAAATGAATTTACATATATTAAAACTATTTAAGTAATGTAATTTTAATGATTTATATTTCTATAATTATAATTATTTATTTTTTAATTATTAATTTGGTAACCCTTTATTTTACGGTGTCCTTGTTACAAATGTTACATATACTTACTATTATAATAACAATAAAATATGCATAATTACATGCAACTAACCAAAACCAAACCCTCATCCTAACCCAAACCCTATTGTAAGTACATGTAGTTAATTAATATTACTCAGTACTTAAATGTATAATTACACTGTAACAAGGACACCTTAAAATACAGTATAACCATTAATTTAATAAAGCATTTAAAATAGTTTAATAAATAAATATTTCTGATCTACTCTATTTTTATGACGTATACATCCTTTATTTATTAAACGTGTTTTTTTCTTTATAAATTCGCAGGTCCGAGTTTAATTCTGGTATGCAGCAGAAGACAAAACATTTTCTCTTGCATTCCCACGTTTACATGCGCATGAATGAAAGTGAATAGAAGGCAAAGTCTAGTGTGACGCCCCTTTAGAAAGGTATACAAACTCTCTTTTAAATTGTGTGATTGACAGCTGTTCTAGCCAATCAATGCGAGCGGTTACCAGTGTGATTGACAGGAGCTGTAGCAGATGGGGCATTTCTCACAGAAGGCTCCAGATCGCCGAGCGTCGTCACACACACACTTGCCGCACACACACTTTCCCCAGCCGCTGCAAATCAAGCCGTCGTCTGACACGCAGCTCTCGGTGGAGACGGGACAGTCGCAGGACTCGCCCGTCCAGCCAGGGAGACACACGCATTCACCCGAAACACACCGGCCGTGTCCTGAAACGGCACAAGGGAAACATAGAAACACACATTTATATGACAGTATATACCAGTACAAATGTGTCCATTCCAGAGATTTTTCTGTTCTCTACAAATTTTTTATACATTTATAATACATAAAATGAGATTATGAGTACCTTTCATTGTTAGATATTTATTACATAGTATTATCCAAAAATGGGTATTAACGAATGATTATTTAATATATATTTACTGTTAAAAAAAAATATTATAAAAAATATTTTTTTATTATATTTACTATTTTATCTTTTATTTTAAAAATAGAAATGATCAAATTAATATTCAATATATAAAACCTTTTTAAATTCCAAATATATATATAAGATTTAAATTATATAATTTAAAAATAGGAATTACCAAATTAATTTAATACCTACAACTTTTTAAATCCAAATTTCATATTAATTATACATGCATACAAATTATATATGCACACATATACTTTTTAAAAAAAATATGTATATATTACATTACATTTACGTAACATTTACATTTAGTCATTTAGCAGATGCTTTTATCCAAAGCGACTTACAGACGAGGACAATGGAAGCAACCAAAATCCAAAAAGTTTTATATTATGAAGCGGTTTTTTTTTATTATATTTACCATTTTATATCATAAAAATCAAAAAATATTTAAGTATATTTAAAAAAGTTTTATATTATAAAACTTCTATTATATTTACAATTTTACATTTTAACCTCAATTTAATTCCAAATATTAATATTTAAAGTATTAATACATTAAAATACCTAAAAAAAATTAATAAAATTATATAGAACTTGGCATTAAATTCCAAACTTATTATTAATTTATTTAATATACATTATACATATTATACTATATAATATAGTTAGTTAGTCAGTCAGGCCTAGTTCAGATCTTACACACATCTCTGCGCTCACCTGCACACACCAGGCCCTTCACATACGGACAGGAGAAGTCGTCCATCTCACAGAACTTGCCGTAGATGTTTCCCAGTCTGCTGGAGTCACACACACACGTCCCGCACGTACAGACCCCTCTCCCGCTGCAGACGGCTGCGCTCCGGTGCGCTCTACAGCCGCTGGTCTCCACGGGACAGTCCGGAGGATCGGGCTCATCACGACAGCGGCCCGTCTGAGCGCAGCCGCAGACACACATCTGACGGATCCGGACGCTCACGGACTCGTTAAAGCCCACGGGCCTGACGGACATCACGACGTCCCGATCGCCGCCGCCGTCCACCGGACACCGGCTCATTCCTACGGTCACCCTGAAGAAAACCTTCAGACGAGACAAACACAGAGATAACCCCACTGACGACAGTTCAGAAATATCTCACCTACACTCTTAAAAATAAAGGTGCTTCAAAGGTTCTCAACAGAGATGCCATAGAAGAACCATTTTTGGTTCCACAAAGAAGCATTCAGTCAAAGGTTCTTTAAAGAACCATCTCTTTCTTACCTTTTTATAATCTGAAGAACCTTCTTTCACCACAAAGAGCCTTTTGTGAAACAGAAAGGTTCTTCAGATGTTAAAAGTTCTTTATGGAACCATTTAAACAAAAAGGTTATTCTATGGCATCGTGAAGCACCTTTAGTTTTAAGAGTGTACTGTTCAAATGTTTGGGGTTGGTAATATTTTTAATGTAATATTTTCTCTTGTTCACCAAGGCTGCATTTATTTGATAAAAAAATACAGTAAAATTATGAAATATTATTACTATTCAAAAAAGCTGTTTATATGTGAATAGTAAAATATTATTTATTTCTGTGTTGCAAAGCTGAATTTTCAGCATCATTACTTAATATACTATATGTGTGGGGTATTTATTAATATTTTAAATTATTTAAAGAACTTATTAACATTTATTCATATTTAATATTAGCATATTTTTATATTTTCAATTTTTATTTAAGTAATTGTTTTCGTGATTTTTATTAGTTTTATGTAATATTTTTATTTAGTTTTAATACGTTTTATTTTAAATAATTTTACTACTTATTTATTTGATTCCTTTTACTTCTAATTTTCAATTTAGTTTCATAAGTTTAAGTAGTTTACCTAATATTCATATTTAATTTGTTCTATTATATTTAGCTTTATTTTTATAGCTTTATTTCAGTTTTAATTTACTTTAGTACTGCCAACAAAACATTTCTAATTTTCAATTACATTTTGTAAGTTTAAGTTTTTTTTGTAATATTTAAATACATATTTGTAATATTTTTCTATTCTATTTATCTAGCTTTAATTTAGTTGTTTTAGTTCTTTAGTACTGCCAGCTAATCATCTTTTCATGTCTAAATTTCATCTAATTTTCAAGATTTCCTCTAATATTTGTATTTTATTTCAGTTAACAAAATTCATTTTAATAGTTTTAGAATTAGTTTTAGTTAACAGTAACACTGATCTGTATGTTGTTTCTTCTGTGAACACAAAAGAAGGATTTTTTTTCAGTGTTTTGAAAGAATGTTTGCTTATTAAAAGCATTAATTTCTTTAATAAAAGCCCAAACTTTTGAATGGTACTGTATATAAACCAAGATTTTTCAATATTTCTTGAAGAAAATGTGATTTGTGCTTTCCCGTGCAAAACCCACCACCAAGATGCAAGGGTGTTTTTTTCAGAAGATCTCAAAACCTAGCTGTGGTGCAACAGCATTATATTTGGGTTTGCGGTCTCTCTGCTATGTTCCTAATGTGCTGGATATTTCAACACAGGTCACGTGATCATATAAAACAGCTTATAAATTTGTGGCATTATAAACAGTGCAGCACAGAGTAGCTTGTACTACTTTCTCATGGGACAAAAGAAACCACAGATACTGTAAACATTTACTTGAAACTAAAAATCTCCAAGGCATGTATTACCTTAAAAAGACTATTATATCATCATTCGCTCACCCTTATATCATCAATTATATCATCATCCACTAAAAATAACATATGATGTTTTCCTATGAAACACAAAAGGAGATGTTTGAAAAAGGCTGTTTTTCTCCATGCAACAAATGTAAATAGACTGTCAAGCTCCAAAAAGTACAAAAAAATAGGAAATAGTTTTATAATTTAAAATATTTCTGTGATCAAAGCTAAAATTTCAGCATCATTACTCCAGTCTTCAGTGTCACATGATCCTTCAGAAATCATTCTAATATGCTGATTTGCTGCTCAAGAAACATTTCTGATTATTATCAATGTTAAAAACAGTTGTGCTGCTTCATTTTTTTTGTGGAAACTGTGATACATTTTATTTTTCAGGATTCTTTGATGAATAGAAAGTTCAAAAGAACAGCATTTAATTGAAATAGAATCTTTTGTAACATTAGAAATGTCTTTACTGTCACTTTTGATCAAGTTAATGCATCCTTTGCTGAATAAAAGTATTTATTTAATAATAAAATAAAATAAATATAGTAGTGCATGTACTACTTTTTTGGCTTTGATAGCCACTGTTCACCGTGGAGTTTTATATATAAAAAAATAAATAAAATAAAAAATAAAATAAAATAAAATATGTACTACTTTTATGTTTCAGCCACTGGTCACCATGAACTTACATTGTCTAGTCTAAAAAAAATTAAAATAAAAATTAAAATAAAATAAAAAATAAATAAATAAATAAATAAATACATACATACATACAAAAAAAAAGAAGAAATAAATAAAATAAAATATTTCCATGTTACTTTTTTGGTCTTGACCGCAACTGGTCACCATGAACTTTAATTGCATGAAAATATCTCCTTTTCAAATGAGAGAAAATTAAAATCATACGGTGTTGTGCAACATGCAGGTGAGCAAACATTATTTTTGGCCGAGCTAGTCTTTCAATCTGAGCATTTTCCATATCAAACCCAGCATCTCTGTTCACCGTGCTGAAAAACAGACGTACTGTTTGTTTGGGCCGAACGCCGGAACATTTCGTGTTTCCAGAAAGCGTGGATCCGTCGGGGCAGAGGGCCGTAACGTTCACCCGAAAGCGCTGAGCCTGGCTTTCCTCCAGCCCGATCTGCACCTCCACATCCGACAGCAGCTTCTGCAAGAGAAGACAGGAGAGCGGCTCAGAAAGAGCCCATTGTCTCTCGCACAAGCAGGTTCATGGGGAAAAGGCCGGGATAAAAATAGCGGCTCTGATTGGAGCTCGCAGCATTTTTGGCCCAGTACTCGGAGGCCGTTTATAATGCAGGCTTCTGTTCGCTGGGATCACTGGATTTTGAGGAGGACAATGCATTGTTGTGCTTGCCACAAGATTATTCCTCTCCTTAAACGCATGCCGGAACAGACTCTGGCATTACAGCCGGTGCTTTTCCCGCTAAAGCGAGCGCTCTGAAATGTTTGGGACCTTCTGCACTTCTAATCATATTGTCCTTGAGTGGACAGAGAGAGCGGAGTGAAAGAGAAAGTAAAGCTGTTTACCTTGTAGGCATGCACTACTAAATCTTTTAAATTAGATGCTTTGGGAAAGAGTTGGCCCACGTAACTTCCAGGAATCAAGTCCAGCAGATCCTGTTCAGAGGAAAAGAGGAAGCATTTTAAAAACACAGCTTGAGAGAAAAATAATACTGAGTCACGCTTCGGTTTGTCAAAACAAATGTGTTTACAGTAATGGAGTGCATTAGTGCCGCCCACTTATTCAGCGCAGTTGGTTCTGGAAGTACTTTTCTGTTAATTTTTTACTAGATGGATTAAAAAAAGGCTTTGTTAAAGCGTTATGAGTCATGAACTGAAGCAGCCAGCTCTGAGGGGAATCACAGCATTATCAACTTTTGTTTTGAAGCGGAAAAGCATTTGAAAATTGGATAAAAAGACAAGACTGCTTTAATGAGGGAAAGAACTTGCAATGCTGTATGGGATTGTAATGACATAACTGAATTAGACCTGATTTTGAAATATAAAACTATTCATTTAAAGTTGTACATAAATACTTTTTAGCATTTTGAGATTGTGTTGAGACGGACTCGGTTACAACATTAGTAGCGTTCCTTGCCGAGCTCTGATTGGTGGAATTTTCTTATACAGCATCAAGGGAAAAAATAAAATAAAATAAATAAAAATAAATAAATAAATAAAAATAAAATATGTATGTACTACTTTTATGTTGCTTTTTAAGCTTTGACAGCCATTGGTCACCATGAACTTTCATTATACAAAATAAAAAAAATAAAATAAAATAAATTAATACACACTACTATGTTTTTATTTATTTATTGTATTTATTTATTTATTTTTTGACAGCCACTGGTCATCATGAACTTTCATTGTATAATTTTACTTATTTTTTTAAATACACTATTTTATTTTATTTTATTTTATTTTAATTTTATTTTATTTCAGCCACTGGTCACCATGAACTTTCATTGGATAAAATACCTCTATTTAAATGAGAGAAAAACAAAGTTCATATGGTTTTCTGAGCAAAATATTTTAGATTTATGCAAAATATATATATATATTTTTTATAAGCATTTTGACACGATTACATCATTTGCAGCATTCCTTGCTGACCTCTGATTGGTGGAATTTTCTGCACAGCATCATAGGTAATGTATTTTTTTTTAACACAAATTCAGGCGTTAATAATAATGTGACGTATTGTCAAGTATGGTGACCCATACTCAAAACTGGTGCTCTGCGTTTAACCCATCCAAGTGCACACACACAGCAGTGAGTAGTGAACAAATGCACACACACACCCAGAGCAGTGGGCAGCCATTACTCCAGCACCCGGGGAGCAATTAGGGATTCAGTGCCTTGCTCAAGGGCACCTCAGTCGTGGTACTGAGGGTGGAGAGAGTGCTGTTCATTCACAATCCCCACCTTCAATTCCTGCCGGTGCGAGAATCGAACCAGCAACCTTCAGGTTACAAGCCCGACTCTCTAACCATTAGGCCACGACTGTCATAAGCAGATGGCTTCAACAAAAGCACATACCATTGATTTACAACCTCAGAACTCCCAAAATCTTCCTCTGGAGAGAATGAATGGATTTTTTTACTTCCAGAACTCAACTGTTACACTCTATACACTTAGAATGGAAGTGAACTGAGGCTTTAACAGCAGAAATGTGAAGCTACTGTATTTATTTTTTTAAACATACGAACACATGAGTAAAATCAAGTTAATTTGAGCTGTCAAGTCATCATTCATAATCATTTCGAGGTGGAACTATTTATGCATGAACGTCTGGTAATTTTTTGGGTGGAGTTTAGCATTTTTTGCATTTTTTTGTATGTGCACATTTATTAGCATTTTTTATTTTTAACCACAGAAGTTGCATTTAATCCAGAATATTTTGTTAACTCAAGCTTCTCTCATGCACATCTTTGTTAAACCAGCACTATAATAATCACTGACTGAACAAGTCGCTGTGTGTGTTCCCATAAATCACTGCCAGCGTTCTTGAAATCACTGTTGCAAAACGGACTGATTTCTGTAGGAAACACCCAAACTCATGGTGTGGGAGAGAAATTACCTCATACCACCGATATTGCACCTGGTCCACTGCAAAGATGGAGTAAACGCTGTTCTCCAGAAGCTTCTCGGCCAGTTGAGCGATTGTTGGGTGCTCCTAAACAACAACAACAACAACAACAACAATGTTGTGAATTTTGTACAATCATGTCCAAAAGAATATGAGCATGTTTTTGGACATGCTTGCATGCTACTAGCAGTTGCACCATGTTTTTATTTAAAGTACTATTAATGATGATTATTCATCATCATGGTATATATCAACACATGTATTAACATGTTTTTCGGACGTGCCACTGTGGTAATACCATGTTATCCTTTGAAGTACCTTGCAGAATCATGTGCATACTATGGTATATGACAATAATAACAATACAGTTGCTTGAAAAATTACAAAAAATTGTTTTCATTAATTGAAATAAATCTAAAATAAAATAAATATTAATATTAGATTAAAAACTTCAATCTCAACGAATTAGGGTTAGGTAATTAGTTAATTGGTTTAGGTAGGGTTAGGTAACCCTAACCCAAAAAGTGAAAAAACAACCACTTTTCCCTTAATAATAGACATAATGAGAGCTATTATTGTTTTCACTGATGTGCAACCTGTTCATATAACATCTCAAATAATGTATTTTAGGGCTTCATGACCCTTTCAGTACCAAAATGACTAAAACTGAAATGAAATGAATTAAATCTAAATAGAAATATATTAAAACTGAAAATAAATAAATAAGTGACAAAAGCATATAACAAAATGACTATAATAGTAAACAAATAATACTATATTATTAATATTAGATGAAAAACTTAAACACTGCTTTGACAACTAAGTGAAATATGTTTGAGTTGAATGACTAAAGTTATTAAAACTGAAATTTAAATATTAAAATAATTAAAAGTTAAATAGAAATATAAAAAACTAATACAATGAAAGTTAATTCCAAATATTAATAAATACTATAAGTGTGTAAAAGTATTACTATATTAATAATATTAAATATTAAATTAAAAATGAAAAACAAATTGAAATTAGTTTAAGTTGAATTAATAAAGTGACTTCAACTGAAATAAAAATAAAAGTTAAGTAGAAATATAAAAAAGTAATAAAAGTGACAAAAGCACATAACACAATGACTAAAACTTAAAGTGAAAATTAAAAATATAAAAATAAAAACCAATTCAAAATATTAATTATTATAATTACCTGTATTAATTAAATATTAATTCTATACAAATACATAAATAATACTACATTATTATTGTCTAGTAGTGAAAGTCAGTTAAAGTCACAAATCACAACTGAACTTAATTTCTTAGTGAAAATTGTTTCTAAATCAAATTTTTCTTGTTCCGTAAGAACTGAAACATTGACAGTATTTCAGAAATTACTGCAGAGGTTTAGAATGATGTTTCAGTTCTTTACCTTCTGTCTCATATCTCGTGTTCACATCATTCTTCAGATCGAGAACTTCAGTCTCAAACACAGGGACAAAACCCACCTCATCACAGTCCTGATCTGAAGTGCATTAAGAGTGACTCATTTAACTTCACATAAATCATATTATTTATTTATGTAAGTCTGATAGGCTCACAGTTGTTGGGTGTCAGTACCAGAAAGCGTCTGGTGTTCTCCATCTCGTTTCTGCTCATCCTGAGCCCCGCGGTCTGTAACGTGAGTCAGTGTTAGTAAAACACACAGACATCTGTATGAAGCGCTGATGAGTTTGATCTACAGACGCACCTGAAGCTCCTGCCAGAGTCTCTGGTGCTGCTCCTTTCCTCTCTGCTTCACCTCTCTCTCCACTGACGCCCTGAGAGCCAGAATCTGGTCCAAGCTCTTCATTTTCTTTATGGCTTTTCTCAGCTCCAGATCTTCATTTTCTTCATCAGACTCTTCTGTGAAATAATCAGTAGAACACCTGAATAATAGATATATAACATGTCCTGCACTCAAAACCAGCTCAGACATACACTATATTGCCAAAAGTATTGGGTCGCCCCCTTCTAATGAACAGGTTTGACTACTTTAGTAATTTCTATGAGTACAAATCTTAATGTTAAAGCATATAATGATATTCTAGGAAATTGTGTGCTTCTAATATTATAGCAACAGTTTGGACAAAACCCTTTTCTATTCTAACATGACATTGTCTCTGTGTATAAGGCTCGGTTCAAAAAGACATGATTGATTGAGTCAGTGTGGAAGAATTTGACTGGTCTGCAGAAAGCCAAGTCCCAATCCCAGTTGAACACTGGCTCTGGTGTGACTGTAAATGCAGATCTTGAGCCAAAAACTCATCACTAAACACCAATCACTTGTACATATGGGTACAGTCATTTTAGACACGTCCAAAACTGTTGCAACAGAGATGGAAATACAATTTTAAATACATGAATTATGTTCCCATCGTTGTTGCCACAGATTTGGAAGTGCGACTCTGTTCTAAGAAGGAGGTGCCAATACTTTTGTCTATATAGTGTCTGTACAAGTCATTGGTGTTTGGTGATGAGTTTTTGGCTCAAGGTCTCATTGTCTGAAACCAGTGTTAGTAGGATTAGAACTGGTTTGATGCAGACCAGTCAAGTGCTCCATGACTAGATCGATCATTCTTTGAACCTTGTCTTGCCACACAGAACAAGAAAGGGTCCTGTCCAAACTGTTGCTATAATATTAGAAGCACACAATCTCCTAGAATATCATTATATGCTTTAACATTAAGATTTGTACTCATAGAAATGCATACATACATACATACTCATGTATGTATGTATGTATGTGTGTGCGTGTGTGTATGTGTGTGCGTGTGTGTATGTGTGTGTGTGTGTGTGTGTGTGTGTGTGTGTGTGTGTGTGTGTGTATGTATCTATGTATAACTGACCGCTGGTGCTGTGGGCTCAGGGCTGAAGAGCTGCAGGGTCCGCTGATTCTCAAAGGCTCCAGAACGACAAACATCACCTTCAGAAACCTCCATTATCATCTACAACAGCACATCTAAAGCGTGTGCTGACGAACTATCTCCAATAAATCATGTGTGGAGATATATATCACAGTAAATCAGTCTATCACACGGCGAACTTCTCTCCGTTTCAAAGCGTTTTTCGTGTAAAACCCGTTTGTTTACATTGAGCACGCTGTATCCAGGGACGCCAGAGTCCCGGATGTAGTAACGATTTCCCTCAGGAAACTTTACTGAGGCGATGATGATGATCTTCATTCAGAAAAACGGCGAAATCGAGGCGGACTTCTGCGAGTGAAACTGAGAAACCGAAGCGAGACGATAAAAGCGAATTTCTTTGAGTCTAAAAAGTTTTTGGAGCGAATTTCCGATCACCGTGACAACTGCCGCCACAAGAGCGCGCCAAAAAAACAGATTATTGCTAATAAAACCATTGATTTATTTTTTAAAAAATAAGTGTCTGTGATTTTATTGTACAGAATATTGACATTTTGTTTTGTTTTGGAAATATGTATTATTTGGTATCTTAGAGAATAGCAGAGAAAAGCACAGTCACGTTTACATGATAAATCTTTTTTTTTTTTTACATGCAAAATTTCATATTCACAAATGTTAGTTCTCCTGCAAAAAAAAACAAAAAAAACTTTTTTTTTCTTTTAGGAAGGA
This sequence comes from Tor tambroides, assembly GCA_021397915.2. Taxonomy (NCBI): domain Eukaryota; kingdom Metazoa; phylum Chordata; class Actinopteri; order Cypriniformes; family Cyprinidae; genus Tor; species Tor tambroides. The sequence goes on from JAFVLL020031384.1 coordinate 12,710, forward strand.
AATGGAGCATTATATTGATACTATAAGATTTTTTATGAAACAAAAAGTTTGTAAACGCTTTAACATTTTTATATAAATGTGTATTAGTATACAGCCCCTCTAGTGTATAATTGTTTATATCATGTATAATGTTTGTCATAACTTGTTCTTGTTAATAAAAAAACAATACATACAGATGATTAATTTTAAAAAATTTATTTACATATTTTCGCAAGTACTCATACATGCATAATTCAGGTGTGTTTGTCATTATATATTTTGTTAAATAAATATTTACAAATAAATGTTAAATAAAATTAATTAATTTAATAAATTCAGGTAAAAGGTGTTTTGTAAAGAAGTCGAATTTAATGGTGAAATCGAATTTTGGTGGCAAAAAAGCAAGATAAAAGTCCTTAAATAAAGCCTTAAATATTCAGCTTGCTTATCGAGATGCTCATTTTCGATACTTATTCTTATGTTTTTCTCAGTATTTGATTTGTTGTGATTTGTTTTAATTAATTAATTAATATATTTTACCAACCAGAATTTTTTTAAGCGTTTTCTGGACTGAAAAATCACTGTCTCTGCCAAAGCAAAAATATTAATATACATAGCTGTTACAAGTTCCTTTTTTTTCTCAGTTTTTTTTAAGTAATCAGAAGGGTTAAAGATTAATACATAAACAAACTATGCAAAATGACCACATGAAGACCTGGAGCATGCTTTTTTTTTTTTTTTTAAGAAACTACAACAAAACATACATACAATTTTAACAAAACATCCAAATAAAAAGATTTGTTGTGATTTATATTGGTCATAATTGTGTTTAATGACGTGTTCATTGTTCAAAAGTAGCCTACGTTGCAAAAAAGAGCGCGAGTGGGCGGGGCTTGTTCGGCGCTGCGTACGTGACGCGTACGTGCTCTAAGTGGGCGGGGCTTTGAGCTGGTAAACAGATGCCATGTTGATTGCGTAGAGATGAAGACGTGCGAAACATTATGGAGAGAGATTTCTGCTCTTTAACAGATTCTGAGGAGCTGCAGAGCTTCATCTCACACTCGGACAGGTGAACGAACACACACACACACACACTCATTAAACTCTGCTTCATTAACACAGACCTGCTGTATCAACAACACGACCGAATCACAAGTGCAGAAATGATAATTATGTCAATTAATCAAGTGCAGTTTTTGCTCATTTGTTGACTAGAATGAAAACGAATGAGTTTTGCCTCATCAGCCAGATTTCTGATATCGAGATAACCTTTTAAACTTCATAAACTCTGAATATTAGCTCATTGTTGTAAGTGTTGGTTTTTAAACGTATTAAATTGTAATATTTATATTATTATTTATCGTTTATTGAAAGTAAGATACTACAGGAAAATGTAGGGTAAAGATTTGAAACTAATATACATCACCATAAGCTCCTGGGTTGATTAATCACAGTACATTAACACATTTTCTAGCACAAGTTTTCGGAAATGTTCTGTTTAAATATGCAAATGAGGCATTAATCTGATCAAATATGTACACATTTGCATACATTTCTTCATTAGATGAAGTCAGCCAGCTTGATTTTGTTGTGATATTAGAGTTAAAGGTTTTTCCAGAGTCACTCATTTCAGTGACTTTTTAATCAGTCGATAACGAAGAAAATTCTGAAAGCTTGTTTTTGCCATGGGATAAAAATAAATAAATAAAAATAAAATGGTTTTTGCATTTTTTGCTATTGCATTTTGGGCTTTTTTCTCTTAATTTTGCAATATAAATGCAGAATAATGAGATAAAAACTCATAATTTTTAGATGTAAATGAAGAATTGTGAGATAAAAAGCAATTACCTTTTTTTTTTTTTTTTTTTTGTTCCATGGTGGAAACAGGTATACATATAAAATACTGTCAATACACAGAAAACAAACATTTTCTGCATGTTTTTAGGAGTAAAATGTTGTATAAATCAGTGTGAATGAAATATGAACAAACCTTCAGAATATAGAGAGGAATAAAACTCTAAAGTTTGGCATTTGTAAGAGAAAAAACTCTTTAAAGATTGAAATCTACAGACGCAAATAGATCAAGTGCAATAAAATAAAGACTGAAAGAAGACATGATATGGAAGCAAAATAAACTAAAATCTCAAAACTGAACCAAAATGTGCCATGTTTTTGTGGTCGTACATCATAGCCAGACACCTTCAACATTTCTCACATTATCACATAGTTTAGAAAATGCTAATAAAATACGACAAGAACTCAAGAGTTAAACTGTGTCAGAAAAAAACCATCAAAAATGATATCTAATTTTTGGTTTGACTGTATGTCAGAGACGCTGTGGTGTGTTTATGTTTCTGACAGAACCAAGACGCTGTTTGAAGAGATCCGTGCCTCCATTAACAATAACACGGAGGGCGAGCGTTCCTTCTGGAGGCCGGTTTTGCCATGGGGCGGCGTTTTCACCATCAGAGCGGGACGCAAAGCTATTGCTTGCACGCCTTTATACGTGGAGATCAACCTGAAGAACACCTGCACCATCGACGGCTTCCTCATGCTCCTCTATGTCATCCTGAGAGACAACCACAGCTTCCCCAGAGAGGTGGGCCTTTTCTTGGGCAAGCGTTTTGTGGAGTATTTCTTGTACCTGATGGACTCCTGCGAGTACACTACTGTGAAGATGCTGTGGATCTGGGACCGCATGTCCAAGCGGCAGTACCGCTCTGAGATCCACCACACAGCGCTGGAGATCGACCTCTTCGGCAATGAACACGAGAACTTCACCAAGAACCTGGAGAACCTGATGTCCAGCGTTCAGGAGAGCTGGTGCTCCAGCTGGAGCTGCCCAAACCGCTTCCAGGAGCATCTGCACAAGACCATCAGCGTCAAGTGCGTCCGACTCAGTCTGAAGCATCACACACTACCAGCCAAAGGTTTATGAACTTTTGAGTCTCTTCTGCTCACCGAGCTTGCATTTATTTGATCCAAAGTACAGCAAAAACAGTAAATGATTTTACTGTTTAAAATATATTTTAAAATGTCATTTATTCCTGTGATTTCAAAGCTGAATTTGTAGCATCATTACTCCAGTCACATGATCCTTCAGAAATCTTTCTAATATTCTGATTTGCTGCTCAAGAAACATTTATTATTATTATT
>JAFVLL020031385.1:0-14309 GCA_021397915.2 Tor tambroides
CGGGAACATGGGACGCAGGGGCCTGCAGAAAAACCCACCTATGATGAAGTGCTCTGTAACAAACAGCAGCACCCGGTAGTCACTCTATCAGAGCAGCCGTTCCACGCACCCTTAATGCAGCTTCATTACGCACACCTCTGTTTTGTATGCCACTGTGTTTTGTTGACCCGTAGTTTGTCGCACACTGTAAAATTTTAATATGCATACGAAATAAAGTATTGCAGGATGACGTTTGCTTCCGATGATCTCTAGTTCAGAATACATTGTTTCTTTTTATAGCACGATATTGTGTTAATAGACTGTGGGAGAACTACTGTTGTCCACTGTACTGCATTCATTGACTTGGATATGGAAACTCTGTGGAATTCTTGTGCCATTGTCCTGATGTTCTCTTTGGCCTTTGGCCTCTAATGGCATGATGCAATTAAACCATATAAAAGTATGTGCTAACATTTTTTTGCACACTAGTAGTTACACAGGGTACAAGGCTACGGAAGCTTGTTTCTGCCTTAAGGTGTGTTCATGTTCTGCAGATTTTCTGCAGAAAATGGTTATTTGAAAGTGTCTCCTGTGTGAGCTGTGCTTCATACTTCAATATACTACTGACAACAGACAATGGACCTTTTTTGCCCGCAAAATTTCACTGAATTTTGGCTAATATGACTGCACCAAATAAAAAAAGGTAGTTTTTAGATCACACTGCGAAATATAAAGTCCAATAAAATTACAAGACATACATTTGCAAATCCAAGAAATAGTCACAATTATGGGAAATAAAGTCGAGAATACAATATATTTCAAAACTCACACTCTTCAGACAGAAATGGGCTTCCATACAGGGCTGATTCTTGTTACTCTCTGAAAAAAGTCTACCATCTGAACAACTTTCTTGTAAGTCACTTTGTTAAAACACCTGCAAAAACACAAATGTAACAAAAAATGTAAAGTTCAAGACAAAAGCTGAATGATGCTAAAATGTGACCCTGGACCACAAAACCAGTATTAAGTAGCACGGATATATTTGAAGCAAAATTCTTGTGGCCAAAAATACATTGTATGGGTCAAAATTATTGATTTTTCTTTTATGCCAAAAATCATCAGGATATTAAGTAAACACCATATTCCATGAAGATATTTTGTAAATTTCCTTAGAAATAAGATATTTTGTAAATGCATAAATATATCAAAACTTAATTTTTGATTAGTAATATGCATTGCTAAGAACATCATTTGGACAACTTTAAAGGCGATTTTCTCAGTATTATGATTTTTTGTTTTTTTTTGCACCCTCAGATTCCAGATTTTCAAATAGTTGTATCTTGGCCAAATATTATCCTATCCTAACAAACCTTACATCAAGGGAAAATGTATTCAGCTTTCAGATGATGTATAAATCTCAATTTTAAAAAAATTGACCCTTATGACTGGTTTTGTGGTCCAAGGTCACACATATAGTTGTAACTAAAGGAAGGAAAGTTCAACAAAACAAAATCTAAAAAGCTTGAAGGTTTTTTTTTTGTTTTTTTTTAAGGAAGATTTTATAAGCATTTCAGATACTTCTAAGAATAATAAATGGTTTAGATTTGTTAGAATAAAGAAAAGTTTACCAAGTTACATAAACACCAAGTTAGGATGAAGGTTTGTTCCAAGTGTTTGAATGCTGTAAGAGATACATTTAAAATGTTTGGTTAAGAACAATATCACATGTAAATACAACATCAGTTCATAAAGCTAACATATTTAAGAAAAGATAAACCTGTATTAGTATAACTGCTGGCAGACAGAAACCTCAATGGCACTCTCAGTGGACACCTGTTCTCTTACACTGAGATGGAGGAGTCTTCAGCCTTTTGACATGCCGTAAACTCTGATTACAGATGGGATTAGGTTATTTAAAATGCAATATGCGTATCCCATCACCGTATGGCCTGGCGAGCAAATCGTCCACCTTGCGTATGGACTGTAAATCGAGAATAAAGAGGGGACCCCACATCTGTGTCTCACAGGGACGGGATAAAAAAAGATCACGAGAGGAGAAAGATGGTAGAGACCTGTACATATGACATCACCATTGTTAGTATGTGCAGATGAGGCGGCTCAGCTAAATTGCTAACAATGAGTGGAGCAGAAATCCCCCTCTTACAGGGGGCCAAAGGCACACAACACTATTATCATAGTCATTTAAATAAAGTAATCTCATTTTCTGCATCAGCTAGAGGAGGCGACCAAATTTACTGACGTGAATGTGTGCGGTGGCAGATGAAGTGGTAACGGCATTGGGAAGGGAGGGTGGAGGTTTGGGGTTTAGGGTTATGTGGGATTAGTACTCTTGAACCATTCTGTAGACATTTCCATCTTGTGATACTGTTAAGGGGTGTTTCAATGTGTGTGTGTGAGCAAGTGGCACTGGGGTGTGAAGGCGTAATATCAGATCTGACAACAAAAGGATAGCGGAGGTGAAAAAAAAACCCCAGACGCAAGCTGTTTCTATTCTTCTCGTCTTCCGGTCCAGTGGAAAAGTTGATGAAGTTTAAATGAAGCAGAATTAGGAGATCAAGCGGGCAGGCGCGTGCTGATGCTATCCGTAAGCCCTCTCCCACAGGATTCCACGGAGCCAGGAATTGAGCGCAGGACAGCTGACTTGGATGAAATAGAGAGAAAGAGCAGGGAAAGATGGCAACGGAGGGAGAGTGAGGGTGATGGAAGGATGAAGCATTCTCTAAATGTGATAATCTCCAATCACCTCTAACATCAATTCTGTCAAGGCCTCGGTTAATGAGCTCACGGCTGCTCGAGCGTCGTGCCGCCCTCCCTCGTCTCTCTGATTCCCCCACCCTTGCTATCATCACTGTTATTCTTTTCATTTAATCCTCCTCTCTTCGGCTGATTTGAGCAGGAGGGATGGGAGAAGCCTATTACGCAGGCCTTACTGCTCTCGTCTATCTAAATGCTAACGATGCGAGCGCCTTACGGAGGGAGAGAAATGCGTTAATCTGATGATGACTTGCGTTGCGTTTTAGCAAATTATTTGCGGGGACGGAGGGAAGGCGGCGTGTTTTCTGACACTTCCTCTCGGAGGTCACTGGCCCTCATCACCACGCTTGCTTCCACTCGAGATACTCCGGCCCTCCGAATCGAGCGGCTTCGTTTTTCAACCAGTTCTCACCCTCTCAGATTCAGCTCTCTTTTAATATCCACTGCTTAGATATTGATGGAAAAATCACGAGTGTCTTTTATGCCTCTCGTCGTTTCGGCATGGACTTAGACGGGTTGAACTGATTGGCTGTGGCTGGTGTAGTGGATTGGAAAGCTTGGGGTAAAAGCTCTGGGTCACCTTGCAACCAAAGCTGGGTTTTTTTTTTTTTCCATTCAGGAGCCACTGCGTTGGGAATCAGCATACATATGGCGATATTAAGGATTTTAAAAAACACTTCTTAACCCAACTTTTTATTGAATCATAAACTTTGAAGGATTACGAGTGGGTAGATGACATGAGAACTGTATAACACGGAATAAAAAGTACACAAGCACCCTTCCATGTTGCTTGTATACATAAAACACAAAAAAATCAAGGCCTCTGTCTGATCCTAAAAATGTAATTTTTTCAAGCCTGAGGGCAATAAATGCATCTAAAGCCCACTGAAAATGACAACTCCTCCCTCATAGCCTCATGGGATAGTAAAGTGTCCATCGGGTGCACACTTCAGAGTGTTGGAAGAAACCTTTTATTCGCTCAACGTTTGCCGTTTATTTATATAGTGATGTAGACATATTCAAGGAAAGGTGTACACATATAAAAAGTTATATATTACCATGGATAACTTCCAAAAAAAAGGTACTTTTTCTATAGTCATAAACTGTGAATGCTATATTATTTATCTCTAAAGTGGTTCATATTCTGTAAGCAAATACACCAAATAAAGCTGTCAAGGGACTGATTTTTATAGCAAAAATGTCTGCAAAAATATTGTATTATTAAATTATATATAATTAATTAGTATTATTACAAACATTAATCTTGTTTTATTTACAAAGCCCCTTTACCAAGCTCAAACTTGCTGCATAGAGCCAAAAAAAGCATAAAAATATCTATTTTCTGCTTTGATTTAATTTTTTGCTTTCATTTAAGACCAAAATTGAATGTAAAAGGGAGACTGTCAGTTATTTTCTGTCCTTTCATCTCATTATGACTGTTATTTTGTCCATTTTTCTAGTACACCACAACAAAGACCTGTAGAGGAAAACGCATGTCCTTTGCCGTCCTTTACTGCTTTATTGCAAGTTCGGCTGTCCCCAGTGCACAATTCCTCCTCTCCACTGATTCTCCTGTATCAAGGCTGCGTTTGATTTCACACAGGCCAATGAAACAGCAGTCGGTAAGATAGCGACTGAACTATCAATCTTTGTAATGCAATCGGTGGATGGTGCACCATGTGTAAATGTTTGCACAGGCACTCATCCAGACCTGCCGTCAAACCCATTCCATTGAAAAGAGGATCTATCCGGGGCAGCCAGGTCCCTCTCTCGCTTTCTCTATCCTTTCTCTCTCTCTCTCTTTTTCAGCAGCAGCAGCATGGTATTGAGCCTGATGAGCGTATTGTCTTTTACAGCTCTGTGCATTTTTCATATAGGCTTTGCTTTTATGTTTCATCTACGCCAGCTCAAGGGAGAACAGCTGTGTGGGCCCTGACTTCTGCAACTGACAGAGAACTCATTTCACTGGAAGAGACGGGTCAGGATGTAGAGTGTTTTTTTTTTTTGCTGTGCTACCTGCGGGATCTGATACAATCGGATCTCTCTGCCTTCGAAAAACCTCAACCAGCACCATGCACACAGCCAGATAACTGGAATAATAAACAGAAAAGCTGATCTGTGTCAACAGAGACTATGGATTTGTGCAATATTTTACAATGTGTTGGGCCCAGATTCAGACAGCACACATTTTGAGCATGGCAATTTAGAAGATACCAAGAAAAAATGCATCTATCGTGTACCTATAAGGTACATACTTAAGGACATGGAAAAAGAGCAGTGAGCAAATAAATAAAAGAATAAACTTAACTGTTTAAACTGTAATGATAAATGCTGTAAATTCCCTGTTTTACTATTTTTAAACATTATTTTAATATTAGTTGCTGTTAAAATGCTAAAACAAAATAAATGAAATGAAATACAAATATTTTAAATACAAAATTAAATTTTAATTCATTAAAATCTTATATTCAAATTAATTGCACTAAACTGAAATAACAGTAAAAAAATATACGTTGCTATATATGTATATAACGACATATATTTTTACAATTATTTCAGTTATTTTATCAATTATTTTAATAGTATGAATATATAATATTGTATGTCGTGTGATATATGACATAAAATATTATATACATATATTATTAAAAATAAAATATAAAAATGATTATATATAAATATGTGTGTATGTTCTGTTATGACAGTTTCCTTTTACTTCAGCTGCAATCAAACATACAGGAACATTTACACATTTTAGCATAGCCATATATTTAAGTAATTATGAAGCCATAATAATTGCAGATCACCTTTTTGCAGAGTTCCTATCCAGTGTCAAGTCACAAATGACCAAAAGATCAAACAAGTCTCATTTGTTTGAGGAGTAATACCTCCCTCTTGTGTGTTAACGTTGCAATCGCAGTTTGAACGGTGCATTTGTGATGCTTGTTTGTTCATGTTAGTTTACCTGTCCATCCATTCGCGAATATTCGGTGATGCAGAACAGATGAAGAGTGATGATGCAACCAGATTTTGTTTACATCAACATCATGGGCCTGAATAATTGTCCTGCTTCCTGAAAAAAACATGAAAAAGTACTTAAGAAACAATATAGCATTTTGTACTACATAGGAACAATGTGAACTGTGTAGTACATCTATAGAAAGCGTGATTCGGCATGATGCTTCTGTTGTCTCCAGCGAACCGTGTTCAGAAGCCTGTGAACAGCAGATGATTTTCTATGCACCGGAATTGATTCGCGCACTTTTATAGACCTCAGAACCTTGGAGGGATTCTGTCAGCAATCATTAAGGTGGTACAAGACAAAAACAGAGAAGATCGCATGAGAGAATGTGCGATTTACTGAAGAAGAAAGAGAAAGAGAGAGCTCAAGTGAGAAACTGAGAGCAGTAATGCATCAGGCGTGTTTTGTTACTCATCCTCTGTGACTACACGGAGCTCAAGAAAAATCTTTAGCTCTGAAGGAAAAGGTCAAATCCGAGGTAGCCGCTGGTGAGGGAAGAGCATTTTTTCACACATGAGAAAGCAGCGTAAGGCCCTAACAGGCTGCTAGCAGTCAGTGATGTGCACTTCTCCCAGCTTGGTGCTTTGTCAATGTGCTGTGACTAAGCCAGGGGGGTCCCATATCCTCTCTCCTTAGCTCAATTAAAAGAGGATTAGCCGCCATGGAGTCCCAGACCACTCCAGCGAGCAGCGCATCCGTTCCCCTTACTTTCTCAGGATAATCGCACCTCTAGGAACGACAGGAATGGTGAGAGGGGCTGTCTGGATTGACGCCCAGAAAACGAAGGGCGTGAGAGGAATGACTGTAAGTTTCGGTCACTTTGACCATGAGAACAGAAGCGCAACTGCTCGTCCACACACCGCTCCGTCTACTCAAAGGCCTGCGTGCAGATTGAGTGGAGTTTAAAAGGGGAAATTTACTATTTGGCACAACATACAACGTACTTGAGAACAAATTAACACCCGTTTGTTTTATAAAGGTGTTTTTCTAACAGAACCGAAAGCAAACATATGCAGAGTGCTCATCTAGAAAATAGCAACATGTACATGCATTAACATTATACACAAATAGATATTCATTTGCTGTATAAAATAGAATCAAAGATTTTAAATAAAAATAGTGGGTATGCTTATACAATTGAGATTATTATATGATCATCATCTTTTTTCTTTGGTCATCTTTTCATTGTAATATCAAATTTTGTCCCCACAATGGAGTGGAACAACAAAACATTTAATATTATATTGAAGAAAAATCGTAAGGATCATGTGACACTAAATACTGGAGTAATGACTGCTTAAAATGTAGCTTTGCCATCGCAGGAATAAATTTCCTTTTTAAATATATTAAAATAGAAAACAGTTATTTTAAATTGTAATAATAATTCACAGTATTACTGTTTTTACTGTATTTTTAATCAAATAAATGCAGTCTTGGTACATAACAGACTTTTAAAGTACTTTTAAAAAAAACATAAATATTAAAGCAAATTGCAAAATGCGATTATGAAGTGATGCATAATTGCATTTTTAAATTATTGCCTTTTCTATTATCAATCACCCTAATATACATTTCCCACAGAGAATAAATAAATTGTATTTTTTTTGTGAAATTATTTTTTATTGTGAATTTTTTTTTAAATGTATTTCATACGTTATCGTTTAATTAATATATATATCAATTTCGCAGTTGATTTAATAAGTTTTCTAATGATTACTTTGTGGCAAAAATAGGCACCCATACGTCCTTCAGTTCTTTTCTTGATTATCAATACTTTGAAGCATTAGACATTAGTAGATATTATATGGTTTTCCTAAATATCACCCATAAGAAAAGCCTAGAAACCTAAAGCGTAAATAATGACAGAATTTTCGTTTACCAGTGAACTATTTCACACACTTATGAACACATATGAACACACTTCATATCCCTATATCTAAAAATGATCTTCGCTCTGCCATTTTATTGCTCTATTACACTATAATAAAGTTGTTTGAAATAAAAGTTTCTGCTAAACGAATGAATGGTAATGAAACGGTAATAAGGGCAATGTGTAACACCACTCCATTGCACTAGTCAGTTTTACAAACATTTGTTTCCCATTGGAGGACAATTTCTTTTCCTCATTATGAGGAAAATATTGCTTGCTGATAACAGTCGCCATGAGACACAAAGTACATTCCACCAGGGGGCGCAATGAGGCTCAGAAAATCAACTGCTTCTTTGAACTCTGACTGATCCACGTTAAAATCTCACAAGATTTTTTTCGTGTTATTGAAAACATTTGTACATGGAATCGATATGCTGGGGATAGCAAATCATTTCCAACGTGAACATGGTATTCAAGCGGAAATCCATCCTTTCGCTTTTTATAAAATGATTTTTAAACTGCGCTTACCTCAGTAATCACAAACGACTGCAATTGGTCCATCGTGAAGAGAGTTGAGAAAAGTAACAAATATGCAATGCCAAACGCTGCCTTTGTGGTGTTTTAGCAGCGACCTGGACAATAATTTACACCTGGATATTGTCACTGAAAACAGATCTAATAGTATTGTCTTGTTAATGAACGAAGTGCTGTTTTGAACATATTTATGCGCGACCGCTTGGTGGCTTTTTGGCGCGATTTGATTGTTTCGATTCTCTGATTGGTGGAGATTTTTTTTTTGCAGTCAAGGGTGATGTAGTTTTCACCAAAGTCCCTTCCAAAGATATTTCTATAGTCTTTGGTTTTCATAATAAACTGTTCTGATATATTCTATTGTGTAGCTTTTGATATTAATCCCATTCTGTTCTTTTTGAATACTATCATGAATCTGTAAATCAACTTAAGGTTGACTGAATAACCATGGAGGTATTGGAGAAACTGCTGTTGATGAAAATGTTATATTTTTTAGTGACATTTCTGTAGCCCATTCATTTGCTTTCCATGCAAAACCTGTTCCTGCCGAGTTTATTGTCTTCCAACTTTCCCCTATTATTGTTTTTGTAGGGTGATCTGATTTATGCCCTTGTACATTAATCCAGTAAACCACAGATAATATTAGTCTTATTAGTGCATCTAAAGTAGATCTGCCTGATCGAAAACCAAACTGATAAGGAGCTAATAATCCTCTGCTCCCTAAAACATAAAATGGACGATTAACAATCACTTTATAGAGGTTAGAGGTCAGAGTAATCGGCCTATAATTTCCTGCTACTGAAGAATCTTTCACTGGTTTGGGAATAGGAATTATAACAGCTTGTTTTTAGGATAAAGGCAGTTGTCCTTCCACCCATATTTTATTCAAATATCCAATATTGTTTTAAATATTACTTAATCCATATGTTTAATCACAGTAGCAAAGTCTATCTTTTCCTGGAGCAGTAGGCCTACTTTTAACTCTCATTAGTACTTTTTTAGTTCCCATTTTAAAGGCAGCATCTAGAGCAGTTTGACTATTAGGTTTTTATTATAAATATCTTGATGTTGTTTTAATATTTCTTCCCTTCTTCTCTTTCAGTTTTCCTCGAGATTATCTGTGCTGTGTGCTTTTTGAAAGGTGTAAACGAACAGTTCTGGAACTGGAATATCCTGATTTCTATAAACTTCAGCCATCTTTTTAAGGATACTCCATACTTCTCCCAACTGAGTTTCTCTTCCTGTTGAAGAGCAAAATGATTGCCAGTATTCCCTTTTAGCTTGCTAAATTATCTTCCTTGCCTGTGCCCGTTTCCTTTGGTAGATTAATAAAGTTGTTAGTATTAATGTTTTCCTTAACTCCCTGAATGCCTAATTTTGTTCCTTAACTGCTTTGGTGCAGTCTTCATTCCACTAAGGGACAATCTTCATCCTATATTTCCCTTCTGACTTAGGTATAGATTCCTCAGCTGCTTTTATAATAATTGAATTCATACTATCAATGCATGACTTGTTAAATTTGTCCCAGTCAGCTTTATCAAACCTCCACCTAGTTTATCTTATTTTGTTTATAAATTTCCATTCCGATAGTACAAACTATTGGAAAATGACCACTTGCTAATTCTGAGTGATCTAAAACTTCCCATTTACATTCTAAAGCTATACATAGTTCTAGGAACTATTGTCAGATCTAAACAAGAAGTTGATAAATCCCTTATATTGACTGTACCATCATTTAAACATACTAAACCTTTTTCTTCCATAAACTCTTCAACTACCCTTCCATTACCCTTCTGTGCATGCATAAACTTCCCCAAAGTGAATTATGTGCATTAAAATCCCCACACCATATCAAATCCCCCGCTTTAGCTGTTTTTATTCAGTTCTTCCAGTGTTAACTGATGCACGGATTATAAAAGTTGATTTAAAAGTCTGGAAGTTATCGTCAAAATCGCTTCCGCTTTCCTACCCATTTCCGTTTTTTGGTAACGGACAAGAGTAATGCCCGCCCACCAACACTTCAAGCCAACCCCTTACAGCGAGAGGGGGGCTGCACCTCACGTAGAATCCGATCTGTCCCGTGCAGAAAAACACAACTCAGAGGCGATCTCCTGTAGGAAGTGCTTTAAAGATCTGCTCCATATCAGCCCTGAATAATTCAACGGTATCTCCTACAATGGAAGATGGCAGGGAAACAGCTGCGATGAGAGAGCAAAAACGGAAGGATCGACAAATAGGTTGGCTATTGAATTATTATTTCATGTCACATGTTTGCACCGTTGTGTGCATTGGATATACGTTGCATTCAGTTGGCATAATACGAATAAGCCATACTAAATGTCACTGTGTATATTGTCTTTAATAAGATTAAAAATGCATTTGTAAATATAGAAACATCAGAAGCACGTCCATTCTCCCCTTTTTTTCCTTTAGGGTCTGTTATTCTTGATAATGCAGCATGGGTGTGTCTTATGTCCTTTGTGCCAAACTGGACAACAACAGGTGCTCATACCCCAACAATATTAAAATCAGTCCTGTGGCACTATTCAATCCAAGCACTTTGGTTTTCATCAGAACAATAACCTGTTTTTTTGTTTATTGTTGTTTGTTTGTTTAGGCTCTGAATTGATCGCGCAAAATAATAAAGGTATAATAATGAAAAAATATATATGACGTTGTATAGTATGTTGTAGTGTGATTTAGTATAGTGTGGTGCAGTATTGTTTAGTACTGTATGGTGTATAGTGTATCATATCCCATAGTATAGTGTGGTTTAGTAAAAGTAGAAAAATGCATCTACATTGTATATAAATGTCTAAAATTATACTAATTATTTGTGCTGGAGTTACTTTAGGTCATCTTTATGCAAAACTAAAAAAATGTGTTGGGAAACACTAGGTCTTTATTTTGTAATACTTAAAATATAACTTGATTTATTAAACACAAACATAACTTTTCAATAGATCTACATTAAATCAGCTTGCATTTTTTAGATCATGTGGCTGGTGGTCAAAGATCTCAGCTGTAATGTAAAGGTTGCTCAGGTCAGTACTAGGCAAGGATGATTTAATCATTCTACAATTTACTGTGATCACTGTCCTGCTTAATAATCATATCCAGCATTCTATCTCACTTTGCTCTGACTGTCTCAGCGGATAATGTCATTTTCTCTGGATGGATCTGCTCAAGGAAATGTCTTATTCCTTATTAGGGCTGATGGGCTTGTAGACTAATGGTTTTAGGCCACACATACAGTAGCCTCGTACAGTTACATTTCTCTATAGATCGTTGGTGTCACACAATTGATGATACTCAAGGTAGGTAAGGTTTGAAAGCAAAGTAATGGGAGTTTTGTTCTTATTTTTTTTTTTTTTTCTAACTGTAGGGAAGTGTTCATTTGCTATGTGTGGCTTATTGATGTGGTCGAATGGCTATGAAATGTTGTTAATGTGCTGATGAAGTTCCTTGGTTCAGAAGCAGACTAGTGTTATGATGCATGCACTTAAGCTTGAAGCTAAAAGATTGTGTTTTTGCATCTTTGAACTCCTTTAACCCATTATTTTTATGAGCTGTGTTAGGTTAATGTGCATTTGCGTGTGCCTTTTTTATCTTTTTTTTTATTGTGTAGTAATATAATGAAAGTTTATGCATATGCACAATTGCTTTGCCTTACAGCCTTGGAGAATGAAGACAGTGACATTGGCTTCTGTGGTTGGATCCTGGTGCTTTTCTCCATCCTGCTCACATTGCTGACCCTGCCTCTCTCCATATGGATGTGCATTAAGGTACTTAGTGGTGGTCCTTTCTTTCATTAGTGTTATGTCATACAGCTTGGCCCAGCATGGCCCACAACTTTTCCTTTGTATATCAGTAAATCTGTATATCAGGGTTCAGGGTTGAATTTAGGTATCACAACATTATTATATACTATGTATTCATTTTGAGATTTGTAAAAGATTACATGTAATTTTTTACCATTAAAGATTAATTTAAGTGAGAGTTTTATGACAGCAAAGGTAATCTAAATGTAAAAATAGTTGAAATAAGCATGTGGTTTCCAGTACTGACTGATATATCTGTTATTAACTGATACTGATAAATTAAAAATTCAACCAATATAACACCTATAAATTGTGCATCCCTAAAGATTTTCTAGTTATGTTCAGCTCTAAAATGATTCATTAGCTGGAAATTGCTTTTTATGAGAGCAAACTCTATAAAATGATTTTGAAGTCCTTTTTTGTAAATCATAAACAGTTGAAAAAGTGGGTATATTTAAGTTGTGTTGATCATTCCCATATCCCATGTCATAAATTTGTGCCACATTTTTTCACACCAGATAGAAGTGATTTTCATAGGAAGTGAGAAGTTCTATAATCTTTATCTTTATCATCTTTATCTTTATAAGAAAGATGATGAACTCATGATAAAGGTTGCCATGCAACATCTAAATGACATAATTGGGGGCCATTTTAACTTCTGCTGTTTTAAACTGCTGTAATTTAACCCTTTTTATGAGATAAAAATACTTCTTGTTCCTACAGATAGTGAAGGAATATGAAAGGGCAATCATCTTTCGTCTGGGACGCATTTTAAGAGGAGGAGCCAAAGGACCAGGTAAAAGGAAAAAAAAATCTATATCTTTTGATCATTCTGATTTAGTCAGTGCTAGTGTTTTAGGCATCTCATGTGATAATGATCCTGGTCCTGTCGTCTGTAATCAGTGATCACACTTGTGTTGTTTTTGTTGTGTGTGTGGTTAAATGTGACACTTTTTGGAGTCTGCTTGTTTGCATTTGTGCTGTGGCCGTCCACCACAATGATGGCTTGTCACAAGGCGAAAAAATAAAACCGCTTGTGTTGTAGAGATACAGAAGTGATCTGTTTTGCATTTCCGCTGACCTGAACAAACCACATTTTTTCAGTATCACACTAGCATTCATTTGAGTATGCTATAAAGGCACAAAAAAGGCATACCTTAACTCAATCATATGCAAATGTAATAGAGAAATTGAGTATATTCAGGAAATTTTTCCCAGTAATCACTGAGGCGTCTGTAAAAGATCATATTACCTGCAAAGCATCACGTTTTATTTCAGTTGTTTATTTCAAGGGAACATAATGTTCTTGCATAACTTAGTTTTTACAGTTAGATAGTAATAGCTATATAAAAAGGTATTAACGTCTGAGATTGTAATGTCAGGTTAGTCACACACCTCATAATGTGCTCTGTACTCTAGTCTTATAAGCCATAAAAGTCATTTGACCAGATGTCTAATTACCATCCATTTTGTTTGTGGCCCTGTTGCCATGATGTCACGTATTTCATTGAGGATTTTGGATCAGGTTTCATGCAGTGTGGTCGTTACAGTGATTATGTGATTTTCATGGAGGCTGATCTTGGTGACTGGTTATATTTCAATGTTTGGTAACTTAAGCTAAAGTACTTGTCAGCACTGTATTGATATTCCTCAAACATTCTTCTCTTTAGCTTTTTTTTGTCTTCTTGTCCTTCTCTTTCTATTCTTTATAGAACATTTTTTTCTTTATACAGAAATTTTTTAAATTTCAGCAAATTAATTAAGTTCAGACCACTTAACAGATGGGTTCCAGCCAAACTTGTTTTTTTTTTTGGGACTTAATTTCAGCCTCAATGTGAGGTCAAATTTACCGTTGCTCGGCAAAATTTCACAGGCAAAATCCAGTCGTTTGAGTAGGAATCCGTGTGATCGCGAGTTTGATCTGAGGGTAAAAAAAATTCCCCACACAGATTTCGCTCATGTTCAAGTTCCCGCAAGTTTAAGTTGCCGCATTTGCAAACAGAAAGCTGCTTAGTTTGGAAGTGCCTTCTAGGGCTGAAACGATTCCTCGAGTAACTCGAATACAGAAAATCATCGAGGCAAATTATTTGCCTCCAAGCTTCGTTTAGTCCATTTACTGTAACTGTGTTTCCCCACGGACCATTATTAAGGCCCTGATATACTTCAAACAAAATCGAAGAACGAACTGATATGATGTCATTTCGAACAAAATCAGGCCGAAACGAAGTTCGTTTTGAGTTCATTTCGGCAGTTCGATACAGCTCACCAAAGCGAACTTTCTGGGGAGTTCGTTTTGGCTTCTAAACACCTT